>NW_024121176.1:703462-710962 GCF_016745375.1 Pimephales promelas | reverse complement strand
TAACCCTAACCCTAACCCTAACCCTAACCCTAACCCTAACCCTAACCCTAACCCTAACCCTAACCCTAACCCTAACCCTAACCCTAACCCTAACCCTAACCCTAACCCTAACCCTAACCCTAACCCTAACCCTAACCCTAACCCTAACCCTAACCCTAACCCTAACCCTAACCCTAACCCTAACCCTAACCCTAACCCTAACCCTAACCCTAACCCTAACCCTAACCCTAACCCTAACCCTAACCCTAACCCTAACCCTAACCCTAACC
The DNA here is from genome assembly GCF_016745375.1 of Pimephales promelas. The sequence continues at coordinate 710,693 of NW_024121176.1, read as the reverse complement.
CTAACCCTAACCCTAACCCTAACCCTAACCCTAACCCTAACCCTAACCCTAACCCTAACCCTAACCCTAACCCTAACCCTAACCCTAACCCTAACCCTAACCCTAACCCTAACCCTAACCCTAACCCTAACCCTAACCCTAACCCTAACCCTAACCCTAACCCTAACCCTAACCCTAACCCTAACCCTAACCCTAACCCTAACCCTAACCCTAACCCTAACCCTAACCCTAACCCTAACCCTAACCCTAACCCTAACCCTAACCCTAACCCTAACCCTAACCCTAACCCTAACCCTAACCCTAACCCTAACCCTAACCCTAACCCTAACCCTAACCCTAACCCTAACCCTAACCCTAACCCTAACCCTAACCCTAACCCTAACCCTAACCCTAACCCTAACCCTAACCCTAACCCTAACCCTAACCCTAACCCTAACCCTAACCCTAACCCTAACCCTAACCCTAACCCTAACCCTAACCCTAACCCTAACCCTAACCCTAACCCTAACCCTAACCCTAACCCTAACCCTAACCCTAACCCTAACCCTAACCCTAACCCTAACCCTAACCCTAACCCTAACCCTAACCCTAACCCTAACCCTAACCCTAACCCTAACCCTAACCCTAACCCTAACCCTAACCCTAACCCTAACCCTAACCCTAACCCTAACCCTAACCCTAACCCTAACCCTAACCCTAACCCTAACCCTAACCCTAACCCTAACCCTAACCCTAACCCTAACCCTAACCCTAACCCTAACCCTAACCCTAACCCTAACCCTAACCCTAACCCTAACCCTAACCCTAACCCTAACCCTAACCCTAACCCTAACCCTAACCCTAACCCTAACCCTAACCCTAACCCTAACCCTAACCCTAACCCTAACCCTAACCCTAACCCTAACCCTAACCCTAACCCTAACCCTAACCCTAACCCTAACCCTAACCCTAACCCTAACCCTAACCCTAACCCTAACCCTAACCCTAACCCTAACCCTAACCCTAACCCTAACCCTAACCCTAACCCTAACCCTAACCCTAACCCTAACCCTAACCCTAACCCTAACCCTAACCCTAACCCTAACCCTAACCCTAACCCTAACCCTAACCCTAACCCTAACCCTAACCCTAACCCTAACCCTAACCCTAACCCTAACCCTAACCCTAACCCTAACCCTAACCCTAACCCTAACCCTAACCCTAACCCTAACCCTAACCCTAACCCTAACCCTAACCCTAACCCTAACCCTAACCCTAACCCTAACCCTAACCCTAACCCTAACCCTAACCCTAACCCTAACCCTAACCCTAACCCTAACCCTAACCCTAACCCTAACCCTAACCCTAACCCTAACCCTAACCCTAACCCTAACCCTAACCCTAACCCTAACCCTAACCCTAACCCTAACCCTAACCCTAACCCTAACCCTAACCCTAACCCTAACCCTAACCCTAACCCTAACCCTAACCCTAACCCTAACCCTAACCCTAACCCTAACCCTAACCCTAACCCTAACCCTAACCCTAACCCTAACCCTAACCCTAACCCTAACCCTAACCCTAACCCTAACCCTAACCCTAACCCTAACCCTAACCCTAACCCTAACCCTAACCCTAACCCTAACCCTAACCCTAACCCTAACCCTAACCCTAACCCTAACCCTAACCCTAACCCTAACCCTAACCCTAACCCTAACCCTAACCCTAACCCTAACCCTAACCCTAACCCTAACCCTAACCCTAACCCTAACCCTAACCCTAACCCTAACCCTAACCCTAACCCTAACCCTAACCCTAACCCTAACCCTAACCCTAACCCTAACCCTAACCCTAACCCTAACCCTAACCCTAACCCTAACCCTAACCCTAACCCTAACCCTAACCCTAACCCTAACCCTAACCCTAACCCTAACCCTAACCCTAACCCTAACCCTAACCCTAACCCTAACCCTAACCCTAACCCTAACCCTAACCCTAACCCTAACCCTAACCCTAACCCTAACCCTAACCCTAACCCTAACCCTAACCCTAACCCTAACCCTAACCCTAACCCTAACCCTAACCCTAACCCTAACCCTAACCCTAACCCTAACCCTAACCCTAACCCTAACCCTAACCCTAACCCTAACCCTAACCCTAACCCTAACCCTAACCCTAACCCTAACCCTAACCCTAACCCTAACCCTAACCCTAACCCTAACCCTAACCCTAACCCTAACCCTAACCCTAACCCTAACCCTAACCCTAACCCTAACCCTAACCCTAACCCTAACCCTAACCCTAACCCTAACCCTAACCCTAACCCTAACCCTAACCCTAACCCTAACCCTAACCCTAACCCTAACCCTAACCCTAACCCTAACCCTAACCCTAACCCTAACCCTAACCCTAACCCTAACCCTAACCCTAACCCTAACCCTAACCCTAACCCTAACCCTAACCCTAACCCTAACCCTAACCCTAACCCTAACCCTAACCCTAACCCTAACCCTAACCCTAACCCTAACCCTAACCCTAACCCTAACCCTAACCCTAACCCTAACCCTAACCCTAACCCTAACCCTAACCCTAACCCTAACCCTAACCCTAACCCTAACCCTAACCCTAACCCTAACCCTAACCCTAACCCTAACCCTAACCCTAACCCTAACCCTAACCCTAACCCTAACCCTAACCCTAACCCTAACCCTAACCCTAACCCTAACCCTAACCCTAACCCTAACCCTAACCCTAACCCTAACCCTAACCCTAACCCTAACCCTAACCCTAACCCTAACCCTAACCCTAACCCTAACCCTAACCCTAACCCTAACCCTAACCCTAACCCTAACCCTAACCCTAACCCTAACCCTAACCCTAACCCTAACCCTAACCCTAACCCTAACCCTAACCCTAACCCTAACCCTAACCCTAACCCTAACCCTAACCCTAACCCTAACCCTAACCCTAACCCTAACCCTAACCCTAACCCTAACCCTAACCCTAACCCTAACCCTAACCCTAACCCTAACCCTAACCCTAACCCTAACCCTAACCCTAACCCTAACCCTAACCCTAACCCTAACCCTAACCCTAACCCTAACCCTAACCCTAACCCTAACCCTAACCCTAACCCTAACCCTAACCCTAACCCTAACCCTAACCCTAACCCTAACCCTAACCCTAACCCTAACCCTAACCCTAACCCTAACCCTAACCCTAACCCTAACCCTAACCCTAACCCTAACCCTAACCCTAACCCTAACCCTAACCCTAACCCTAACCCTAACCCTAACCCTAACCCTAACCCTAACCCTAACCCTAACCCTAACCCTAACCCTAACCCTAACCCTAACCCTAACCCTAACCCTAACCCTAACCCTAACCCTAACCCTAACCCTAACCCTAACCCTAACCCTAACCCTAACCCTAACCCTAACCCTAACCCTAACCCTAACCCTAACCCTAACCCTAACCCTAACCCTAACCCTAACCCTAACCCTAACCCTAACCCTAACCCTAACCCTAACCCTAACCCTAACCCTAACCCTAACCCTAACCCTAACCCTAACCCTAACCCTAACCCTAACCCTAACCCTAACCCTAACCCTAACCCTAACCCTAACCCTAACCCTAACCCTAACCCTAACCCTAACCCTAACCCTAACCCTAACCCTAACCCTAACCCTAACCCTAACCCTAACCCTAACCCTAACCCTAACCCTAACCCTAACCCTAACCCTAACCCTAACCCTAACCCTAACCCTAACCCTAACCCTAACCCTAACCCTAACCCTAACCCTAACCCTAACCCTAACCCTAACCCTAACCCTAACCCTAACCCTAACCCTAACCCTAACCCTAACCCTAACCCTAACCCTAACCCTAACCCTAACCCTAACCCTAACCCTAACCCTAACCCTAACCCTAACCCTAACCCTAACCCTAACCCTAACCCTAACCCTAACCCTAACCCTAACCCTAACCCTAACCCTAACCCTAACCCTAACCCTAACCCTAACCCTAACCCTAACCCTAACCCTAACCCTAACCCTAACCCTAACCCTAACCCTAACCCTAACCCTAACCCTAACCCTAACCCTAACCCTAACCCTAACCCTAACCCTAACCCTAACCCTAACCCTAACCCTAACCCTAACCCTAACCCTAACCCTAACCCTAACCCTAACCCTAACCCTAACCCTAACCCTAACCCTAACCCTAACCCTAACCCTAACCCTAACCCTAACCCTAACCCTAACCCTAACCCTAACCCTAACCCTAACCCTAACCCTAACCCTAACCCTAACCCTAACCCTAACCCTAACCCTAACCCTAACCCTAACCCTAACCCTAACCCTAACCCTAACCCTAACCCTAACCCTAACCCTAACCCTAACCCTAACCCTAACCCTAACCCTAACCCTAACCCTAACCCTAACCCTAACCCTAACCCTAACCCTAACCCTAACCCTAACCCTAACCCTAACCCTAACCCTAACCCTAACCCTAACCCTAACCCTAACCCTAACCCTAACCCTAACCCTAACCCTAACCCTAACCCTAACCCTAACCCTAACCCTAACCCTAACCCTAACCCTAACCCTAACCCTAACCCTAACCCTAACCCTAACCCTAACCCTAACCCTAACCCTAACCCTAACCCTAACCCTAACCCTAACCCTAACCCTAACCCTAACCCTAACCCTAACCCTAACCCTAACCCTAACCCTAACCCTAACCCTAACCCTAACCCTAACCCTAACCCTAACCCTAACCCTAACCCTAACCCTAACCCTAACCCTAACCCTAACCCTAACCCTAACCCTAACCCTAACCCTAACCCTAACCCTAACCCTAACCCTAACCCTAACCCTAACCCTAACCCTAACCCTAACCCTAACCCTAACCCTAACCCTAACCCTAACCCTAACCCTAACCCTAACCCTAACCCTAACCCTAACCCTAACCCTAACCCTAACCCTAACCCTAACCCTAACCCTAACCCTAACCCTAACCCTAACCCTAACCCTAACCCTAACCCTAACCCTAACCCTAACCCTAACCCTAACCCTAACCCTAACCCTAACCCTAACCCTAACCCTAACCCTAACCCTAACCCTAACCCTAACCCTAACCCTAACCCTAACCCTAACCCTAACCCTAACCCTAACCCTAACCCTAACCCTAACCCTAACCCTAACCCTAACCCTAACCCTAACCCTAACCCTAACCCTAACCCTAACCCTAACCCTAACCCTAACCCTAACCCTAACCCTAACCCTAACCCTAACCCTAACCCTAACCCTAACCCTAACCCTAACCCTAACCCTAACCCTAACCCTAACCCTAACCCTAACCCTAACCCTAACCCTAACCCTAACCCTAACCCTAACCCTAACCCTAACCCTAACCCTAACCCTAACCCTAACCCTAACCCTAACCCTAACCCTAACCCTAACCCTAACCCTAACCCTAACCCTAACCCTAACCCTAACCCTAACCCTAACCCTAACCCTAACCCTAACCCTAACCCTAACCCTAACCCTAACCCTAACCCTAACCCTAACCCTAACCCTAACCCTAACCCTAACCCTAACCCTAACCCTAACCCTAACCCTAACCCTAACCCTAACCCTAACCCTAACCCTAACCCTAACCCTAACCCTAACCCTAACCCTAACCCTAACCCTAACCCTAACCCTAACCCTAACCCTAACCCTAACCCTAACCCTAACCCTAACCCTAACCCTAACCCTAACCCTAACCCTAACCCTAACCCTAACCCTAACCCTAACCCTAACCCTAACCCTAACCCTAACCCTAACCCTAACCCTAACCCTAACCCTAACCCTAACCCTAACCCTAACCCTAACCCTAACCCTAACCCTAACCCTAACCCTAACCCTAACCCTAACCCTAACCCTAACCCTAACCCTAACCCTAACCCTAACCCTAACCCTAACCCTAACCCTAACCCTAACCCTAACCCTAACCCTAACCCTAACCCTAACCCTAACCCTAACCCTAACCCTAACCCTAACCCTAACCCTAACCCTAACCCTAACCCTAACCCTAACCCTAACCCTAACCCTAACCCTAACCCTAACCCTAACCCTAACCCTAACCCTAACCCTAACCCTAACCCTAACCCTAACCCTAACCCTAACCCTAACCCTAACCCTAACCCTAACCCTAACCCTAACCCTAACCCTAACCCTAACCCTAACCCTAACCCTAACCCTAACCCTAACCCTAACCCTAACCCTAACCCTAACCCTAACCCTAACCCTAACCCTAACCCTAACCCTAACCCTAACCCTAACCCTAACCCTAACCCTAACCCTAACCCTAACCCTAACCCTAACCCTAACCCTAACCCTAACCCTAACCCTAACCCTAACCCTAACCCTAACCCTAACCCTAACCCTAACCCTAACCCTAACCCTAACCCTAACCCTAACCCTAACCCTAACCCTAACCCTAACCCTAACCCTAACCCTAACCCTAACCCTAACCCTAACCCTAACCCTAACCCTAACCCTAACCCTAACCCCCTAACCCTAACCCTAACCCTAACCCTAACCCTAACCCTAACCCTAACCCTAACCCTAACCCTAACCCTAACCCTAACCCTAACCCTAACCCTAACCCTAACCCTAACCCTAACCCTAACCCTAACCCTAACCCTAACCCTAACCCTAACCCTAACCCTAACCCTAACCCTAACCCTAACCCTAACCCTAACCCTAACCCTAACCCTAACCCTAACCCTAACCCTAACCCTAACCCTAACCCTAACCCTAACCCTAACCCTAACCCTAACCCTAACCCTAACCCTAACCCTAACCCTAACCCTAACCCTAACCCTAACCCTAACCCTAACCCTAACCCTAACCCTAACCCTAACCCTAACCCTAACCCTAACCCTAACCCTAACCCTAACCCTAACCCTAACCCTAACCCTAACCCTAACCCTAACCCTAACCCTAACCCTAACCCTAACCCTAACCCTAACCCTAACCCTAACCCTAACCCTAACCTAACCTAACCCTAACCCTAACCCTAACCCTAACCCTAACCCTAACCCTAACCCTAACCCTAACCCTAACCCTAACCCTAACCCTAACCCTAACCCTAACCCTAACCCTAACCCTAACCCTAACCCTAACCCTAACCCTAACCCTAACCCTAACCCTAACCCTAACCCTAACCCTAACCCTAACCCTAACCCTAACCCTAACCCTAACCC
>NW_024121176.1:591773-691487 GCF_016745375.1 Pimephales promelas | reverse complement strand
TAACGAGCGCGCTTCCCTTCAATAACGAACGCGCTCCCCTTCAATAACGAGCGCGCTCCCTTCAATAACGAGCGCGCTCCCCTTCAATAACGAGCGCCTCCCCTTCAATAACGAGCGCGCTCCCTTCAATAACGAGCGCGCTTCCCTTCAATAACGAGCGCGCTCCCCTTCAATAACGAGCGCGCTTTCCCTCAATAACGAGCGCGCTCCCTTCAATAACGAGCGCGCTCCCCTTCAATAACGAGCGCGCTCCCCTTCAATAACGAGCGCGCTTCCCTTCAATAACGAGCGCGCTCCCCCTTCAATAACGAGCGCGCTCCCTTCATATAACCGAGCGCGCCCTTCAATAACGAGCGCGCTCCCCTTCAATAACGAGCGCGCTTCCCTTCAATAACGAGCGCGCTTCCCTTCAATAACGAGCGCGCTCCCCTTCAATAACGAGCGCGCTTCCCCTCAATAACGAGCGCGCTCCCCTTCAATACCGAGCGCGCCCTTCAATAACGAGCGCGCTCCCTTCAATAACGAGCGCGCTTCCCTTCAATAACGAGCGCGCCTCCCTTCAATAACGAGCGCGCTCCCTTCAATAAACGAGCGCGCCCCTTCAATAACGAGCGCGCTCCCTTCAATAACGAGCGCGCTTCCCTTCAATAACGAGCGCGCTTCCCTTCAATAACGAGCGCGCTCCCCTTCAATAACGAGCGCGCTTCCCCTCAATAACGAGCGCGCTCCCCTTCAATAACGAGCGCGCTCCCCTTCAATAACGAGCGCGCTCCCTTCAATAACGAGCGCGCTTCCCTTCAATAACGAGCGCGCTCCCCTTCAATAACGAGCGCGCTCCCCTTCAATAACCGAGCGCGCCCCTTCAATAACAGAGCGCGCTCCCCTTCAATAACGAGCGCGCTTCCCTTCAATAACGAGCGCGCTCCTAATAACGAGCGCGCTCCCTTTAATAACGAGCACGCTTCCCTTCAATAACGAGCGCGCTCCCTTCAATAACGAGCGCGCTTCCCTTCAATAACGAGCGCGCTTCCCTTCAATAACGAGCGCGCTCCCCTTCAATAACGAGCGGCTTCCCTTCAATAACGAGCACCAGGACTCGATTGTAAAAAAAAAATAGAAATGACATGAATTATATATAAGCAAAAATAATGGCAATATTTTGAAAATCGATAATTATTATTAATATTAGCTATTATTTGTTTAAATATGCCAGCAGCTCTATCACCCTGTAGCCCAAGACTGGTTGCCACTGAAGCTAAGCAGGGCTGAGGCTGGTTAGTACCTGGATGGGAGCCTTCTCAGAAAGCCAGGTTGCTGCTGGAAGAGGTGTTAGTGAGGCCAGCAGGGGGCGCTCACCCTGTGGTCTGTGTGGGTCCTAATGCCCAGTATAGTAATGGGGACACTATACTGTCAAAGAGCACCGTCCTTCGGATGAGACGTTAAACCGGGTCCTGACTCTCTATGGTCATTAAAAATCCCAGGATGTCTTTGGAAAGAGTAGGGGTGTAACCCCGGCATTCCTGGCCAAATTTGCCCAGTGGCTCTCTGTCCATCATGGCCTCCTAATCATCCCCATCTATAGCAATTGGCTTCATCACACTGTTCCTCTCCACCAGTAAGCTGGTGTGTGGTGAGCGTTCTGGCGCAGTATGGCGGCCGTATGGCCGTCGCATCATCATCCAGGTGGAGCTGCACACTGGTGGTGGTTGAGAAGATCCCTCCTCTCTATGTTGAGTGCCGAGAAAAAGCGCTATATAAATGTAATGAATTATTATTATTATTATTAAAAAATTGATATCTGAATTTGTCAAAAACCTACACTTTCAAACATCAAAATGTAATTTATTAATATGTATTCGTATACAAAATGACATAAACAGCATGTCCTATTTTTATTTTTATTTTATTTTTTGCCTGAAAAACTCTTTCAACACACTTGAACACATTTTTCCCCTACGTGAAAAATAGGGGTCAGTTCTATTTCTAGCATGCACACGTTTTCTGGAGTGTCACGCAGGCAGTGTGTCTCGGCCTTAACAGTGCGCGCGAGGCGCTGCATCCGAGGATGAATCTGTCCGAGCTTGTACGTCTCACACAATCAGAGCGTAAAAATACAGGATATTTTACAGGAAAAATACAAAACAGGAAGACAGCGGGAAAAGAGAGCTAAAATACATGAGAAACCGGAAAAAAACAGGAGGGTTGACAGCTATGCATCCAACACACCCTTTAGCGTCAATATGAGACGCAGATATATATTGGCCAGAAGGCGCCTCCCTAGTGGTCTAAACCTACCCATAACCAAAGCGTGTATATATTGACGCTAAAAGGGGGCCATGTGCGATGGCTATCTTTACGCATTGGCAAAAGCATCAGTATATGAGGCCCTAGGATGATACAATATTCTGAAAGCATAACTCATCGAGCTTCTCCAACAGGGTTCAGCATTAGGTGTTCCTCCTTAGTATACGAGCTTAAGTCATTCTTTTTCATTTCTCATAACATCGAGAAATTTTCATTTTCATATTCATCATATTTTCTCAATCCAGTGAAATCATTTAAAGCGTTTTAATAAAAATCTTCTCCAATGACAAACAGATCAAACAAGCATTACATTACAAAGCAGACATTCTGCACCTCATGAAAGTTACAGGATGAGACTCTACAGGACAGTTCAGATGTGATCATAGCGAGGGTGAACGAGTCTTTACTTCCGGTGTTCACTCCCGCCGCAGTGGAGACTGTGATGTTCCCACCGGCGTCTCCGGGAGCTGCAGCTTCTCACACTCGGTGAGTTTCAGGGGTAAATGCTGCGCGGATCTCGTTGGGGTCTGTGTAAAGCGCAGGAGGAATGTGCTGCAAAGTCAACAGAGACAAACACATCGGCGTCAAATACAGAATAATGAGGCACACACTATTTGGCAGTTTAATCAGTGTTAATTAACTTGTTTTTAACCTGTAAACCAGCTCATCAAGCTCTTAGAGGAACCTCCAGACAGGTGTGTTGAGGCCACACTGCATTTGGTGGTGGTTGAGGAGATTCCCCTCTCTATGTAAAGCGCTTTGAGTGCAAGAAAAGCGCTATATAAATGTAATGAATTATTATTATTATTTGGAGTGAACACTCCTTTTAGTTTTGATTTTTTATTCATATTTGTTTTGTTAAGGGGATTTTTTAAACCAAATTATATTTAGGCTATATTTTATAATCTATTTATTCACTTTTTGAGCATAATCTGAAATTTAATTTCCATCTTAAGACAAAAGGGTCATAAAATAGAAAGGGATAATAAAAGGACAAAATTGATCTTAAATGGAACAAGAAGCGAAACCATAAATACAAAAATTACATTTAGTACAATATAAAATAAAAAAAAAAAATGATAAAAGAAATCGTTTTGTGACTGGGATACACCCCTATATATTTTAGCTCAAGTAACTTTGATTTGCACCTGCAGTTGATAGGGGTTGATTTTCAACCTTTCACCTCATCAGTCTAACACAAGTCAGATCCACAAGTCCTTTGACAAGTCCCTTGTCTTTACAAGTCCCACCCACCAATTCAACGGTTTGAACACTTTAACAGAAGTTAATGAAAATTAATTTTCTTTTTATGTGGAGAACTAAGTACCCCATGAACCCGATAGCCATACCATCAGGGGAAGAACAAAATTCAAACAGGCTGAATGAAATCGCAGCATAAAATACAAGTGATCACAACAACAGAGATGAACCAAAGCAGAAAATGGGTAAGATAAGACAGCCACTAGTGCTAACATACAAAAGACAGCAAGAGAATAAAAACAAGTGCATAATTATGCAAAAAGTACAGACAAACCATTTGACGCAGTTCCTTTCAATACAAAATAGAACAGAGTTAAGCCTTTTTATGCCCATTCCCATTTTTCTAAAAGCATTCTATGTCCCTGTCCCATTGACTAAGACAAGGAGCATTAATAAAAGATGATTGACATTAAATCATAAAAAAACAAAAAAAAATAGGCTTAGGAAAAGAAGGAAAAGACAATAAAAAGGAATGAAATTAATACAAAAGATGGGAAAAATGCACAAATACAAAAAGGGCCATTGTGACAATAAAAAAAATCTTAAATACATGAGGTGAAGGTATAAATACAACAGCAGCAGTTTCAGGACTATGTTGTTTTATTATTTATACTTGTACAAAGCAAATTACTTGTACAGCTTTATAAAAGGCATTAATGTAGTGATGATTTGCAGTGACTGTACGTACAAGAATGCCATGTTCCTTCTCAGTAAGCACACACAGTCTCTCTCTGAACAGTAACATTTAAGAAGTTGGAGATATTTCATTTCAGACCATAAAAATGCAACACCTAAAAATACAATGCATTAAAATGACATTACAGTTAATACATATCTTTTTTGTTTGTTTGTTTCAAACATTTATGTGTAGAATAAAATGATTGACAAATGTAAGGGAATACAACAGGCAATGTAATACATTCAATCAATAGCATAAATACAAAACATTAACATTTCTACAAAAGGGAAAAAGGAGCATGAAGCAAGGGGCAAAAAATAGGGACTTTTTAACATGTTTTATTTTTACACTTTTGTAAAGATAATATAAAAAAACACATAAGAAATAATGAACAAAGGCCATCATTTGACAATCAAACTTAAATGAGGGATTCGAAGAGGATACTAGGACAAATCAATATAAATGATGAAAAGGAACACAAAGGCTAAAATTAAGTGGCATAAAGACACTTTTAAACTATTTTGAGAAGCACTATACAAGTAAAATTGACTAAAACAAATAGGACAAGGGCATATTTACAAGTAGTTTAAAGGGAAAGGTAACAGAGGTATGGAAGTATTAAAAGATTAAATAAATGCAAAGAATAGCAAACAAGCACAATATCATCAGTGCAAATAGACCAGACATAAAAAAATGGTCACAACACAAAATGAGTATTAAGAAGGGGAAAAGGGGCATAAAATGGTACAAGTGGCCAAGCCATAAATACAAAAGCAAACGTTGTCCAATCAATTTCATGACATTAATAATTTTTCTCTTTATTAAAAAGTGCTCCTGTGTTAAAGTAACTTTTCAAAAAGTAACTTTTCAAAAAAGTAACTTTTCAAAAAGTAACTTTTCAAAAAGTAACTTTTCAAAAAGTAACTTTTCAAAAAGTAACTTTTCAAAAGTAACTTTTCAAAAAGTAACTTTTCAAAAAGTAACTTTTCAAAAAGTAACTTTTCAAAAAGTAACTTTTCAAAAGTAACTTTTCAAAAAGTAACTTTTCAAAAGTAACTTTTCAAAAAGTAACTTTTCAAAAAGTAACTTTTCAAAAAGTAACTTTTCAAAAAGTAACTTTTCAAAAAGTAACTTTTCAAAAAGTAACTTTTTCAAAAAGTAACTTTTCAAAAAGTAACTTTTCAAAAAGTAACTTTTCAAAAAGTAACTTTTCAAAAAGTAACTTTTCAAAAGTAACTTTTCAAAAAGTAACTTTTCAAAAAGTAACTTTTCAAAAAGTAACTTTTCAAAAAGTAACTTTTCAAAAAGTAACTTTTCAAAAAGTAACTTTTTCAAAAGTAACTTTCAAAAAGTAACTTTTCAAAAAGTAACTTTTCAAAAAGTAACTTTTCAAAAAGTAACTTTTCAAAAAGTAACTTTTCAAAAAGTAACTTTTCAAAAAGTAACTTTTCAAAAAGTAACTTTTCAAAAAGTAACTTTTCAAAAAGTAACTTTTCAAAAAGTAACTTTTCAAAAAGTAACTTTTCAAAAGTAACTTTTCAAAAAGTAACTTTTCAAAAAGTAACTTTTCAAAAAGTAACTTTTCAAAAAGTAACTTTTCAAAAGTAACTTTTCAAAAAGTAACTTTCCAAAAAGTAACTTTCCAAAAAGTAACTTTCCAAAAAGTAACTTTCCAAAAAGTAACTTTCCAAAAAGTAACTTTCAAAAAGTAACTTTTCCAAAAGTAACTTTCCAAAAAGTAACTTTCCAAAAAGTAACTTTTCCAAAAAGTAACTTTTCAAAAAGTAACTTTCCAAAAAGTAACTTTCCAAAAAGTAACTTTCAAAAAAGTAACTTTTTCCAAAAAGTAACTTTCCAAAAAAGTAACTTTCCAAAAAGTAACTTTCCAAAAAGTTACAACTAAACTTACAAAGGAAATAGAAATACAAAGGAAACAGAAATATACAAAACAGTACTAGAAGAAATCAAAAGAAATTGAAAACAGTATTAAATAAGAGACAGAGGATGATTGACATTTTGATATGGAGCTTGAGAGAGCTGTGACCAAGGGAGGTGCTGACAGAGAGAACCACCACAGAGGAGATAATGGAGGGAATATGGAGGCAGAACATGGCAGGAAGCCCCAACAAGGTCACCAGGATGTAGGGCCGTAGCACAGTCAATAAAAGGATAGGTGGACCTTTGGTAAATGGACCAAGCAGAACCCGGGGGACAACAAAATGAGATGGAGCCATTAGAGATGAGGATTTAGGCAGAGCTGAAGACCCAAGACAAACCACTGCACTGCAGGGCAGAGGCAGAACCACAGAGGTTGAAGGAATAAGGCAAGACCCCCGATACAGCTTGAGGGATAACTGCCCATGGTGGAACGGATAGGTCGACAGAGTGAAAGTTAAGTCTGGGGCTTGGCACAAAGACAGAGGATCAACACCTAGGCGGAGCTGGTAATGTGGAATACAAAGGTTGACCCAAGGTGCAATGAAGGATGAGGCAAAAGGCTGCAAGGAGCCAGCGGACACAGGCCCCATTAACTAGATAACATGGGTAGAGGAGACGAGGAGCATCAATAAGAGGCTTCATGCTGAGTGAGAAGGACATCAGACTGGACTGTTTAAACAGCTGGAGGGAGCGGCCAACACAGTATAATGGGTTATTAAAAAAAAGAAAAAAAAAAAAAGATTATAACCTGACAAGTACTTTACAGTAATTTTGAAAATGTTTAAAAACTAAAATGAAAAACAAAACAAAGTGCAACAAAATACAAGACAAGTTTACAACTTTCATACAAAGCTTTACAATACAAGAAGGGGCAAACAATGGCATAAAAGGTAACAGAATGTAAGAAACAAGTTAAAAGGTATTTATTAACAATAAAAACAATGCTTTAAAATAAAGATCTAAATATAAAATAAATGCAAAGACAGACAAAAGGGTCATAAAATAGAAAGTCAAATGGAACAAGAGGAGAAACCATAGTTTGGTTGTCCCTTTAATTAAGATAAATACAAAATTAGTACAATGTAAATAAAACACTTAAGAAAAAAAAGTGTCTGCACGGGAGGCATCCCTATATATTGTAGCTTAAGTGACTTTGATTTGCACCTGCAGTTGATACTCATGAGGTGCAGGGTGAAAAATCAACCTTGGACAAGACCCACCCACTGAAGTACAACACATGTCCCACCCACCCAAGTCCAGCAGCTGAACACTTGAAAAGAAAGATCTCCAGTTTTCCAGAAGTTCATGAAAATAAATCAAGTACCCAGAAAACTCAACCATCCCATCGGGGAGAACAAAATTCAAACAGGCTGAATGAAATAGCAGCATCAGGCACAAATAAAAATCAGCACAAGAACATACAGATGAATCAAAGCAGAAAAATGGTGTAGTAAGACAGCCACTAATGCTAACATACAGAAGGCAGTCAGAATATAAACAGGCACATACATTTACAAAACGCACAAACAGTAAAGGCAAACCTTTTATAAAGTACATTTAAATACAAAATACAACTGTTCCAGAAAAATAGGAATGGGCACAAAAATGGTCAATGGGACTGGGCCATAAAACAGCACAATGGCTTACAAGGCAAGGAGCATAAATTAAAGATATATAGAAAACATTCAATCATAAAAAGCCAATAAAACTAAAATAGGCTTAGGGAAAATGCAAAGACAAGAGCAGTGATGGTTCAAATGCAAAGGCAAGAGATCAAAATACAAAAGATGGGAAAAATGCACAAATGCAAAAAGTGCCATTGAGACCATGATAAGGACATAAGTGCAGAGACAAAATTTAAGGAGCATTAAGGAATAAAGGGTATTACAAATTTAATCTAACACCACAAGGAAAAAATATGTAAAAAATCACTACAACAGGGCAAAAAAAAGGGACTTAACTGGCAGAAGCATTAAAGGCAAACAGCAGAAATACAAACACTAAAGGGCAATAGGAATGCAAAAGGAAGAATAATCTGAGACGTGCAGCTTTTATGCTTAACAACTTTATTTTGTTCTGTCTTAGAATAGCTTAGACAAGACCATAAAGGGCACAGAACAAAGTTTAAATAGAAGTTAGTAAATAAAATACTGTACAAAAGGAAAAAAAAAAGACAGACTGATTGAAATATAGAGGGCATAAAAAATCCTAAAATGAAAAACCTAAAATGTGCTGAAATACAAAAAACAAGGTTAAACAATACAAAGTAGCAAAAATAAGTCAAGTGGACAAAGCTGATTTAGGATGGGATGTAGAGCCAAAACACAGTCAATAAAATGATAGGGGGGACCTTTGGTGAATGTGCCAGTTACAACTCGATGGACAACCAACTCAGATGGAGCCATTAGAGATGGGGACCTGGGCAGAGACAAGACCACTGCACTGCAGGGCAATAACTGCCCATGGAGGACCTGATAGAGCATCAACCTAACTTTCACTCTGTCGACCTGTTTTTGGCCTCAGATTACCAGCTCCGCCATAAGTCTGGGGCTTGGCACAAAGGTGGACTCAAGGTGTAAAGGGTAAAATGAAGGATGAACCAAAGGGCTGAAAGTAGTCAACAAACACAGGCCGCATTAACTAGATGACACGGGTAGAGGAGGGGGGAGGAGCAGCATCAATGAGAGGCTGAGTGTGAAGGACATCAGACTGGATTGTCTATCCTGTGTTGGCCGGTCCCTCCAGCTGTTTAATGGGAACACAAAATAAACCAAAACAGATTATAAACCTCACAAAAACTTAAAGTAATTTTGAAAATGCAAAAAAGGTTACGATTCACAAATGGGGTGTTCCAAATTACACAATATGGGCACAAGTAAAGTCATAAAAGAGTAGAAGCACGGTTTATGGTCCATATTTGTTTCCATGTTCTATTTAAAGCCTTTTGTTAACCTAAGTAAAAAAAACAAACAAAGAAATTAAAATGAAAACAAAATCAAGTGCAACAAAATACAAAAAAGTAAGTTTACAACTTCAGTACAAAGCTTTACAATATAAGAAAGGAAAACAATAGCATATAAGAAAGGCAAACAAGAACATAAAAAGCAGACAGAAAATGCATTTATGGTATATTTTGGTTTTTATTTTTATTGTTTTTTTATGTTATTTGAGACAAAAGGGTCATAAAATAGAAAGGGATAATAAAAGGACAAAATTGATCTTAAATGGAACAAGAGGCAAAACCATAAATACAAAAATTACATTTAGTACAATATAAATAAAAACAAAAAAACTGAAAAAAGAAATTGTCTTTGTGAGTGGGATACACCCCTATATATTGCAGCTCAAGTAACTTTGATTTGCACCTGCAGTTAATTGATGAGGTGAAGGGTTGAAATCAACCCTGGACAAGTCAGTCTAACACAAGTCAAGATCCACAAGTCCTTTGACGAGTCCCTTGTCTTTACAAGTCCCACCCACCCAATTCCAACAATTGAACACTTAAAAAGAAACTTCATTTTCATTAACTTCTGTTAATGTGGAGAACCAAGTACCCCATGAACCCGATAGCCATACCATCAGGGGAAGAACAAAATTCAAACAGGCTGAATGAAATCGCAGCATAAAATACAAGTGACCACAACAACAGAGATGAACCAAAGCAGAAAATGGGCATGATAAGACTAATGCAAACATACAAAAGACAGTAAGAGAATAACAAGTGCATAATTATGCAAAAAGTACAGACAAACCATTTGACGCAGTTCCTTTCAATACAAAATAGAACAGGGTAAAGCCTTTTTATACCCTGTCCCATTGACTAAGACCAGGAGCATTAATAAAAGATGGAAGACATTAAATCAAAAAAAAAAAAAATAGGCTTAGGGAAAAAAAAAGGGACAGACAAGAAAAAGGAATGAAATTAATACAAAAGATGGGAAAATGCACCGATACAAAAAGTGCCATTGTGACAATAAAAAAAAAAAATCTTAAATACATGAGGTTAAGGCATAAATACAACAGCAGCAGTTTCAGGACTGTGTTTTGTAAAGCTGTACAAGTAATTTGCTTTATACAAGTATAAATAATAAAAGGCATTAATGTAGTGAAGATTTGCAGTGACTGTACATACAAGAATGCCATGTTCCTTCTCAGAAAGCCCACAGTCTCTCTCTGAACAGTAACATTTAAGAAGTTGGAGATATTTAATTTCAGACCATAAAAATGCAAGACCTAAAACTACAATGCATTAAAATGACAGTACAGTTAATGCATATCTTTTTTTTTTTGTTTCAAAACATTTATGTATAGAAGAAAATGATTGCCTGTTGTATTCCCTTACATTTGTCAATGAAATACATTCAATCAACAGCATAAATACAAAACATTAACATTTCTACAAAAGGGAAAAAAGGAGCATGAAGCAAGGGGCACAAAAATAGGGAGTTTTAAAGTTTTAAAAATAAAAATTTTAAAGACAATATAAAAAAAACAAGAAATAATGAACAAATGCCATCATTTGACAATCAAACTTAAATGAGGGATTCGAAGAGGATACTAGGACAAATCAATATAAATGATGAAAAGGAATTCAAAGGCTAAAATTAAGTGGCATAAAGACACTTTTAAACTATTTTGAGAAGCACTATACAACTAAAATTGACTAAAACATAGGACAAGTGCATATTTACAAGTAGTTTAAAGGGAAAGGTAACAGAGGTATGGAAGTATTAAAAGATTTAATAAATGCAAAGAATAGCAAACCAAAAGCACAATATCATCAGTGCAAATAGACCAGAAAAAAAATGGTCATAACACAAAATGAGTATTAAGAAGGGGGAAAGGGGCTTAAAAATGGTACAAGTGTCCAAGCCATAAATACAAAAGCAAATGTTGTCAAATCAATTTCATGACATTAATAAATTCTCTTTTTTTAAAAGTGCTCCAAGCCATAAATACAAAAGCAAATGTTGTCAAATCAATTTCATGGCATTAATAAATTCTCTTTTTTAAAAAGTGCTCCTGTGCTACAGAGACAATAGAAGGCATTATCCACAGAAGTCAAGACCCACACAAGTCAGGATCCACACAAGTGAAACACAAGTCAAGACCCACAAGTCAAAACACAAGTAAAGATCAACAAGTCAAACAAGTCAAGATCCACTCAAGTCAAACACAAGTCAAGACCCACAAGTCAAGATCCACACAAGTCAAAACACAAGTCAAGACCAACACAAGTCAAACAAGTCAAGATGCACACAAGTCAAACCCCATCGGCATAAAATAGTCAATTGGACAGGAACATAGAACAGCATAATTACTAACAATTAAAATAGCATAAATGAAAGATGGAAGACATTAAATCATAAACAAAAAACAACGGGCTTAGAAAAAAAAATGCAAAGACAAGAGAAAGTAATAAAATAAATGCAAACGATAGGAAAATGCACAAATATAAAATTGTAAATTTTGTAAAAGTACATGTAACGGGGTGACAAAATCCAACTTTGTCCCTAACAAAGCGGAACTAATGTTCGCCGTGATTGCCTCCCGCCGGACCCAAAAAAAGGAACACCGGGCTAGTTCCAGGGTAGCGCAAAAATCCCCGAAAATGGGGTGATCAGCCAAACGTCGCTGGCAGCTGTGCATGGGGAGTAAAACTTCGCGATTGGGACACGTTGCAATTACAGGAGTATAAAAGGAGGAAGTACAGACCAAACGGGGTATTGTTTTGGGAGAAGTGTTCTCAGAGAAAGTGTGAGCCGTGGTGAAGAGGAAGTGGGGCCGGCGAACGGGCACGGTGCTGTGAGTTGGGAGAAAGAGCAGGCTGATTCAATAAGGAGGTAACCATGGGACAGAAGATCATTTGTGAGAGATCATGAGTAGTCCAAATCAATTTCCATCCTCCTCTCGTGTCTGTGGGACCTCTTGATGTGAATGCCAGTTCAGAAGAAGGGCAACGGCCATATATATGAATATTTCCCACTGAGTGCTGAATTGTTGAGATGAAGGGATGTGATGCACTGTTTGCTGTGTGAAGCGTGAACCTAAACCCCTGGATGTCCACTTCTTACCGGAGTTTTCCCATCACATTCTGACTGCATAAGAAGAGGCTAACATTGTTGTACTTCACAGACCATTGAGTGTATTTATCTGGCAGTCCACTGTGAAGAGAGACACGTAGTGAACGTTTAACTGACTGCTTTGCAGTGAAACCTCCAGCCGTAAGTTCTCTGTCACTTAAAGAAGAGGATTACGTACCTGTATGCTCACCTGTCTGCTTTGCAGTGAAGCTCCCCCGCTGTAAGCTCTGTGTCTGTTGGCCCTGCAAGTGAATTCAAGTTTGTTTGTATAGTCCTTTCACAATACTTGTTTCAAAGCAGCTTTACAGAAAGTGCATTACAGAAAAGTACATGGAAAATTACATTTAGATAATCATGTAATATTAAGGGCATAACATATCGCCAGCATGGAGTCGTCTTTCCACAGGCGTCGAGTCATCTTTCACAGGTGTTGAGTCGTCTCTTCACAGGCATTTAGTCTTCTCATTGCAGGTGTTGGGACATCTGAAGTCTCCATGAGAGGCTGGATACAAACTGGAGCTGACGAACGCCATTTTTCTCAGGACAAGCGTCCCGAGATAACAGCAGAAAACAGATGGGAAATAATTAGCATAGCTGATGTTCATAATGATTTCCATTACACAGGAGTAGATGTTAAAAACACACTCACAAACTCTCCACAACCCAACCATACGTGCCAACCCGTTTGACTAAGGCTGTCGAGCCCCACTGTCGCGGTAATGCATTTCATTGGCAACAGTTCCGTATGGCATACCACCTACCGCAATAACACAATATCTGCCCAACCACCCATCATTCACGCAATACACACAGGAAAAGTAATGACTGCAAATACTATGCAACCTATACAAGTAACCTACAGACTCTTGAAGTTTTAAAGTATTAAAAGCATTCGATCTGATTCAACAGAGGAATAAAAGGTAAACAGTATGTGAATGCTTGGCTAAAGAGATGCATCTTTAGTCTAGTTTTAAACTTTGACAGCAAGTCAGAGCGTCAAACCATATCGGGAAGGATATTCCAGAGTTTGAGCGTAAAGAATTTAAGTTTGAGCCTAACTTTTATTTCTGGAATATTTACATTAATAAATAACTAATGTTAATTACAAGCAATTGTCTAGCAGTGTCGTTAATAATCCTTAACCCTTGTGCATCCTTGTGGACAATTTTGTCCTTTTCAGTTTTTTTTTTTTTTATCACTTTGCCTGTGTTAAAGCTAACTGCAAAAAACTTGGCACAGGTGTGTATTTTTATTGGAATTTTACTATTTCGCCGTCATTTTCTTAAAAAAATATTTTTTGCATTAGGTACAAAAAAAGTCCCTCTCAGCACCTTTTGGACAAAAATGTCCCCATTGAAACCCATTAAAACTGCCATTTTTAATCCCCGGTTCAGTTAACTATAAAATTATGCAATCTTTGTTAAGAGGCTTTCATTCTGATGGCAAGGCTTCAAAATTTTATTTTTTACTATTTTTTATCAGATGGTGTCATTTTTTTTAAAGTTTGGCCTATAAAACAAATGTCGCTTTATTCCTGTTTTCTGGTTCGGCATACTATAGAGCCAACTGGATAAATTATGCAACGATATTTGTGTGGGTGTGTTGGTATGGATGTCAGAGTGTGGTTAGTATGTGTGTGTTTGTCAGACTGAGAGAGAAAAACTGCTAATTCAAATCCAAACACTGTGAGCTCCAGTGGGGTTTTGCTGGGACCCAATGGGGAAAATATGTTACTACGCCCAAACAAACTGTTACCGAAAGCTCATTTTTTGAGATATCATCCTCAAATTTGGAACACAACCTATTTAGATTTATGGCTTTGATTATATTGTAGTTTTGAGTTCAACCTGATTTAAAACAAATATATATTTTATATAAAATATTATTTTATAAATAATTTTTATAAACTTATACCTATATAACTTTTTTTTTGGATTTACTTATTATTTTTTACTTCAGCAATAATCTGCAAAGGGTCTTCTTTAAAATGATACCAAACTTAAGTCTGTGCTCCAGCATCACATTTTTATGACAGTTTGACATGGACATGTGTCCTCTTTTTACCTATGTGTAACTTTTTTTAATTGATGCACAAGGGTTAAGCAAGAACTGACCACAGAGAAGTCATCTGAACAAATTGTAAATACCATTCGAATGCTTATGATTTAGGGCAGATTTGACTTACTCGACCTAACCTGAGGATGAAAAATAATAATGTTAAAGGTGTTAAAATTAAAGGGCACACACACCGTAAAACATGGCGCCCAACGTGGGGCTTTAACTGTTCAATTCTGGCCAGTAATTGAACAGTTAAGTGCCTTCTAAATAGCATGTGTGTGGATATGCATAAGGATTAAAAATTTATTTTCTTTTTTTGGAAAAAAAAAAAGAAGATACATCACCAAATAGAAGACGACTAGACAAACTTAGTCGAAAAAAAGATACTAATCTAGAAAAGATTATTTAACACCCAAAACGGGTTAGATGTGCACAAAACAAATAAGTTGAAGGGTGATTGAAAGTCTAATAAGTCTATTCCAAAGAGGCTAAGCTATGGCAGCAAAAGCCCAGGCAAAAAATCCAGCATGACTTTTATACAACCATATACATGGGGTGATTCTCGTATATTAGGATTGCAAAAGATAGCCTTACAGGCAGAGACATCAGTCCAAGAGATGGAACCAGGAGAAACATTCCTTTCAAAGGAGCGACTTTGACTTACTAGTCATTAGGTGTGTAACGTCTTGGAGATGTTGTCCGACAGAACAGCCGCTCCGATTCTGCTGAGGTGAAGCATAATAGAGCCTAAGTCTCTCCCAGAACAGATTCCAATTATTTACAAAGAGCAGTTTCTGTTCATTACACAATGACATTAAAGGAGAACTCCGGCGAACAATGAACCTTTGGTCTAATAAAACATCGGTACCTAGTCAATCGTTCTCTGAGTTTTGTTTTCTTGATAATCGAATGTAAAGAGTTTTATCTCTAAAAACTGTTTAGCGTATAATGCTAGTAATGGGGGCATTGACCAAGTAAAAAGAAATCGCTAGTTTATACCACTAACAAGGCTCAAAATAGCCCCACACTAACGCAGTAACATAATGAGGCTCCATACATGCAAAACGAAGCATTAAGAACTTTGTAAGTCACGTATACAGGCAGGAGCCATCTTAAAAAATAGTCTTGATAAGTCGATCCCCGAACGCCGTTCATACAGTTCAGAAGTTCGCTGAACTTCATACAGTTCAGATCACTCAGCACGACGTTCGTGGTTTGACTTATCGAGACTATTTTTTAAGATGGCTCCTGTCTGTATACGCGAAGTGAACTGTCTTCATAAAGTATCTTCTTATTAAACGGTCTGTACACTTACAAAGTTCTCAATGCTTCGTTTTGTATGTATGGAGCCTCATTATGTTACTGCGTTAGTGTGGGGCTATTTTGAGCCTTTTTGGTGGTATAAACCAGCGATTTCTTTTTACTTAGTCAATGCCCCCATTACTAGCATTATACGCTAAACAGTTTTTAGAGATAAAACTCTTTACATTCGATTATCATGAAAAATCTCAGAGAACGGTTGACTATGTACCAATGTTTTATTAGACCAAAGGTTCATTGTTCGCCGGAGTTCTCCTTTGATAATTCAATTAGTGCAAATAATCTACTGAACCTTTCCTGTCCTTGTCTGTAAGAGGGAAGCGGTAAAGACACGATGATCGTTGCGTCAGGCAATGTGTTGCGTACCATCTCGATCAGGCTCCTGTAGTCCTTCAGAACCTCAGCCTGATGTCGTTCGTCGCTCCCACGTTCAGCACAACAGCTCCAACGCGCTCATCACTGTTCAGGATCTCGGGAACCTGTGCAGCAACATCAAGAACATGAGCACCAGGAAAGCAGCGAGTGCGCACCTTATCCTTACCTGAGGTAGCACGGCAATGACGGACCATTGGCGTGCCGATGACCACGGCGTCGTCGCGTTCCGACTCGCAAAGAGGGGAGAAGCGGTTCCGGGACGAGATCTCAAAGACCGGGAGGGGCGGTGGAGAGGTTCTACAAAGAGTAACTAACCACTGACTTGTGAGCATCAGCGTGTAATGTTTCAAGCGCTGACGGCGGATCCAGCAGCTCAGTAGACAGTTTCAATATAATGTTCCACACTAAGCATATCAATTAAGTTTGGACAACAAAGACTGTGATTTGGACTTTGACTTACTATTTATTAGGTGTGTGCAAATAATCTACTGAACCTTTCCTGTCCTTGTCTGTACGTGGGAAGGGGCCCAGGCACCATGATCGTTGCTTCAGGCGATGTGTTGCATACCGTCTCGATCAGGCTCCTGTAGAACTTCTTCAGAACCTCAGCCTGATGTCGTTCGCTCCCACGTGCATTACAGCATCTCCGACAAACTGGAGTTGACGAACGCCATTTTTCTCAGGACAAGCGTCCCGAGATAACAGCAGAAAACAGATGGGAAATAATTAGCATAGCTGATGTCCATAATGATTTCCCTTACACAGGAGTAGATTCCAGAGTTTGAGCATGAAGAATTTAAGTTTGAGCCTAACTTTTATTTCTGGAATATTTACATTAATAAGTAACTAATGCTAATTACAAGTAATCGTCGAACAGTGTTGTTAATAAACCTTAAGCAAGAACTGACCACAGAGAAGTCATCGGAACAATTGTAAATACCAATCGAATGCTAATGATTTAGGGCAGATTTGACTTACTCGAACTAACCTGAGGATAATAAATAATAAGGTTAAAAAGGTGTTAAGATTAAAGCACACACCGTAAAACATGGCGCCCAGCGTGGGGCTTTAACTGTTCAATTCTGGCCAGTAATTGAACAGTTAAGCGCCAGCTAAATAGAGTGTGCGTGGATGTGCTTAAGGATTAGAAATTTATTTTCTTTTTTAAAGATAAATCAATTACAAGACGACTAGTCGGAAAAAAAAATCTAGAAAAGATTATTTAAAGAAGACCCAGAAAGGGTTAGATGTGCAAGGCTAGTTGCTTCAGGCGATGTGTTGCGTACCGTCTCGATCAGGCTCCTGTAGTCCTTCAGAACCTCAGCCTGATGTCGTTCGCTCCCACGTTCAGCACAACAGCTCCGACGCGCTCATCACCGTTCAGGATCTCAGAAACCTGTGCAACAACATCAAGAACATGAGCACCAGGAAAGCAGTGAGTGCACACCTTATCCTTACCTGAGGCAGCACGGACATGACGGACCATTGGCGTGCCGATGACCACGGCGTCGTCGCTTTCCGACTCGCAAAGAGGGGAGAAGCGGTTCTGGGTCGAAATCTCCAAGACCGGGAGGGGCGGCGGAGAGGTTCTAGCTCTGGTCCTTGATTGTGTCTTCCACAGTATGATCCATGGTGTTGTGTCAGTGCCAGAGTGAATGAAGCCAGAGATGATCGCATCCTTCTGGGCAAAGAAACGCATGGATAGATCAGTGTTTCCCAACCCTGTTCCTGGCGGCACACCAACACTGCATGTATTTTTTGTCTCCCTTATCAAACACACCTGATTCAACTCATAAGCTCATAATCAGATGGGTTAATGAGCTGATGAGTTAAATCAGGTGTGTTTTAGATTAGGGAGACAAAGAAAACACGCAGTGTTGGTGTGCCGCCAGGAACAGGGCTGGGAAACACTGGAGTAGATGAAGTCAGTCAAAGAGTAACGAACCACTGACTTGTGAGCATCGGCATGTGATGTTTCAAGCGCTGACCGGCTTTCCAGCAGCTCACAGGCAGAGTCGTCTCTCCACAGGCGTCACTAAACGAGGAATAGACAGTTTCAATATAAATGTTCCACACCAACCAGATCAATTAAGTTTGGACAACAAAGACTGTGATTTGGCCTTTGACTTACTAGTCCTGTCTGTAAGTGGGAAGCAGTCCAGACACGATCGTTGCTTCAGGCGATTTGTTGCGCACCGTCTCGATCAGGCTCCTGTAGTCCTTCAGAACCTCAGCCTGATGTCGTTCGCTCCCACGTTCAGCACAACAGCTCTGACGCGCTCATCACCGTTCAGGATCTCGGGAACCTGTGCAGCAACATCAAGAACATGAGCACCAGGAAAGCAGTGAGTGCGCACCTTATCCTTACCTGAGGTAGCACAGACATGACGGATCATGGATTGGCCCATGATCACGGTGGCGTCGCGTTCCGACTCGCTAAGAGGGGAGAAGCGGTTCCGGGTCGAGATCTACAAGACCGGGAGGGGCGGCGGAGAGGTTCTTGCTCTGGTCCTGGCTCGTGTCTTCCGCTGTGTGATCCATGGTGTTGTGTCGGTGCTGGACTGAAGGTCCAGAGATGATCGCGTCCTTCTGGGCAGAGAAACGCATGGAGTAGACGAAGTGAGAGTCAAAGAGTAACTAACCACTGACTTGTGAGCATCGGCGTGTGATGTTTCAAGCGCTGACCGCCAATCCAGCAGCTCACAGGCAGAGTCGTCTCTCCACAGGCGTCACTAAACGAGGAATAGACAGTTTCAATATAATGTTCCACACTAAGCATATCAATTAAGTTTGGACAACAAAGACTGTGATTTGGACTTTGACTTACTATTTATTAGGTGTGTGCAAATAATCTACTGAACCTTTCCCGTCCTTGTCTGTACATGGGAAGCAGCCCAGACACGATGATCGTTGCTTCAGGCGATGTGTTGCGTACCGTCTCGATCAGGCTCCTGTAGAACTTCTTCAGAACCTCAGCCTGATGTCGTTCGCTCCCACGTGCAGTACAGCAGCTCCGAGTTGACGAACGCCATTTTTCTCGGGGCATTTAAACCGCAAACTACAAAGTATAAATTGATTATGTTGGCAAAAAAAGCAAGTTAACAAATTGTCATTAAAGCGGTCATCGGTGAACATGTAATTCTTTGAGTTATTTAGGGTGCACATTGATGAATAGATCTCACCTGAACTTCACCGGTCACTACATGTGGTTAGGGTTAGGGACCCTCTGCATCTGAAATCTGACTCACTCAGGTGCCTTTATAACAGCGCCCCTTAAAACACAAATCATCAGATCACACACACATCCAGTACTCAATCCAATCAAGAGCTCACTGGAACAAAATCAAATTAATTAATTAGTTAATCAAATAAGTTAATTCATTACAGCAACATAGGGCATATTTTGAATACGGGTGTTTAAAAAACAGGACCAGTTGTAAATGGATCGTTCGACATAAAAGCACCACATGAACAATCCAATCTCAGTGATAGAGTTCACATCAGGCTCATTTATATCTCAGATCTACAGAGGAAACAGAACAGTTAACATGATACACCACATTAAAGAAACAATAATAAATCCTAAAATCTACATGAAAGAGAATAAAGTGAAATATACAAAAACCTTAAAGACCAGTAAAACACTGGCATAGGCCGGCTGCTAAAAGAAACTGTAAAATACCCATTACACATCATACCACAATCTGAAAAATCTTTTTGGGATGTTTATAAGAGCAGTACACAAAATGAGTTTCATATAAATAGGATAAATAAATAAAAATACTCACAATACAAGCATCCTAATTCTATGATCAAAGGAGGCATAAGAACAAGCACACATTTCTGCTTTAGAAATGTGCTCATAAATGTCAGTTACAAAATGGTGGATGTATTAAAGCACACAACGATGGAGATAACTTCAAGAGAGGTTAGTGAACAGTGAACAGCCACATCCACGAGGAGAACCACACATCAACTACAACTTAAAGTAATGCAAGCAAACAACCAGGGAGAAACAGGCTTAAATACACAGATAACAGATCAGGGAAACGAGACACAGCTGGGGTAAATTAACCCAACGACAGTAACCATAGTAACGAACTGGGAGAGAATGGAGACCTGACTAGTTCATGAGGTTCAGCTGTGTTGTGTTAATGAAGACGGTGAAACTGGGATCAAGAAGTGGCACAATTTGACGAAAGCCTAAAAATGCTTCAGAAAGCCTTGGTTTACAATCACTACATTTAAACTAGTGATGTTACGTATGACACTGAAGCTTAGATGCGTGAATCACATATGCAACACAATCTCTAGTGAAGCCCCGTACATTTTTTAGAAGGTGAGATGCTTGGTGTGTGACAAAGAGCTTGTTTATGGAAACAACACATCATCCATGCTGAGGCATTTCAGAGCTTTACATGAGACTCCACAGCTTCAGAAAGCCATGTGAAAGAGTGTTCTCTAAGGCTGGGGAATTACTGTGTAAGAGGAGAAATAGACTCAGCCCCAACACCGTGAAACAGCTTTTATTTCTAAATAAAAATAATTAAAAACTTTATCACCTTTCTGCCATTCCTACAGTTACATAAGCACTATCACTGCCAAGTGTCATACATTTAAAAACAGATGATCCTATCAGACAATGTTATATTCATTGTGTGTGTGTGTGTGTGTGTGTGTGTGTGTACAGAGAGAGCGATAGAGTAGGCCTACATTAAATCTTATTGAATAATATAAGCTTATATTATGTTTTATTGTCACACTTTAATGGGAAAATGAATTTAATAAATGAACAAATCAAACACAAACATGTAAGGTTTTTATTTGTACACATAACATTGAAACTCTGTAGTGTGTTGTGGTTGCTTCATCTGCTAGCTCTTCGGGCTGCTTTATTTTAAATAAGCACCAGATGGCGCTGTTCGACACTCTCGAAGCTTTGAATCTTTTCCCGGAACAGTCAGGGGAAAGCCTCATTGCTTCATTTCCCCATCCCTAATTTTAAACAGTACTGCATTAAAGTTTTTAAAAAAGTTATGAAAATACAAATATACAGAAAGGGTAAAGATCTACAACACCAATTAAGTACAAGTGAAAAATAACCAACAATAAAAATAACTCTCTTATACCTTTACTTCAGTTGGACCTTCCCTCTCCAAACTACATCCCAGACTGGCAATCCTGTAGGATCATCCTGTGGGCATTTATACTTATGGGCAAAACCACTGACAGGAACGCAAACAACAAGGAATACAATTCAACAAACCACCAAATCTCAATATAATAAACTTTCTGTACATGGCCTAATTCACAAATTATTAAAAACCTTGCAGGTTTAAACATTGTGGCTAAAATAACTCTATGCCATAACCTACTCTTACTCTAAACCTAACCATAGTAGCCCTATGGAATACAAACCTGGCCGGTTTAAACATTATGGCTAAATCAGGTCTATGCATTAACCTACTCTTACTCTTAACCTAACCATAGTAGTTCTATGGAATATAAACCTGACAGGTTTAAACAGTATAGCTAAATCAACTCTATGCCTTAACCTACTCTTACTCTAAACCGAACCATACAAACCTGGTAGGTTTAAATATTATGGCGAAATCAGTTCTAGGCCTTAATCTACTTTTATTCTAAAAATCAGTGGTGGGTCGTTACCCACTCGTACTCTAAACTTAACAAGAGATTTGGATGCCTGAACACTTGGGCCAAATCAGTTATATCTACTCTAAACCTTTTTTGGCGGTCAACTTAATCAGGGGAAATAGTAAAGTTGCTATATCCAGGCAATGGATTGGTTGGGTTTTTGCTCAATCCATTAGGATTTCAGCTTAGCCCTTTGGATTGAGTGGGGCCCTTGTCCAAGTGTAATGTGGTCCATACTCAATCAAATAGTGGAATCACAAAAGCATGGTGATTCGATACCCACAGGGGAGATAGGTGTTTCCCATTATAGGTCCTGAAGTTCTAACCCGACAAGGTAGTCAGACAAGCGTCGGCCAGTGCTTTTCCTCAGTCCCGGGTTAGGGTTAGGGTTAACCCTAACCCTAACCCTAAGTAATTTTTAATTCCCAGGTCCCATGTTTAATTCAATAACTGAATTATAATTAATTTTATTAGTCATATAAACAGTTGGGGTCCAAAATTTCATTAGTATAAAATAAGTATATAGAGAGAGGAGAACAGTTATAAGAGCATGATTGATTGATGAATAAATAAATAAGCAATAAATAATGAATAAATAATAAATAAATAATGATACATTTCATATTTCATACATTTATTGTTCTAAATCTAATATATGTGACATCAGCACTACATTACAAAATGGTTTTGATTCAGTTCAGAGGTGGCTATTGTCTAATAAGCTTCTACTTAACAAATCAAAATCATTTTCAATGCTTTTTAAAATGAAACAGAATTCTTTAGAAAACTCACTAAATATTTTATTTTTGGATAAAACTCCTATAAAACATACTAGCCAGGTTAAGTATCTTGGCCTGTGGCTTGACTCTGATCTTTCTTTCAGCACTCATGTGCATAATATAACTAATAAGCTCAACTGCTCACTCAGAATTCTATACCAATCTATTAACTGTTTTAATTATCATGTCAGAAAAAGAATCGTTTCTCAACTTCTATTGCCAATCTTGGATTATGCTGACATTGTATACCAAAACACTACTGCCTCTTGTCTTCAGTCTCTTAATATAGTTTACAATAGCCTATGTAGATTTATACTCCGCTGCCCCTACAGAACACACCATTGTGAAATGTACCATCAATTGTCCTGGCTGACCTTATCAAATAGAAGGTGTTTTCATTGGTTACAGTTTGTTTTTAAATGCATTTATATGAATTACCCTGCTTATTTAAAACAATATTTAACTCCATTTAGGTCATCTCATAATTTGCGTCATAATAACCAAATTTATTTTTACACTCCACAGATCAATAAAGAAATAGGAAGATATGCATTTCAATATAAAGCACCATATGATTGGAATAAACTTCCAATTCAATTCGCTTTTTAACTTCTTTTCCAATATTTAAAAGTCATTTAGCTCAACATCTTCAGAATACATGCAATTGCTTTTGATTAGCATTATTTTATTTTATTATATTTATTTCTCACTGTAACATTTTTTCTTGGCATGGTACATATATAGTTTTTGTCTGTATTTTGATGTTGTCTTGGTACAAATGAAATGATATGGTTTACTCTGTTTAGGGAGGAGTGTGTCACCTTTTGGGAGTCTTGCATGAATGAATGTCTTGTTTTGTTTTGGTTTATATATTTAGCTGTATAGCACTACTGCATAGCATTTTTTTTTTTCTTGTGTATTTGTTTTTTGTTTTTGTTTTTTGGCTTTTTGCTATTTGTTATGTTAAATTGAAGCTGCTGTAAGGTCAGTTTTTTTGTTTTATTTGAATCTAGAATCGAGGACCCCCTCGAAAACGAGATGGCTCATCTCAAGGGGCTATTCCTCTTTAATAAAAATGTCAAATAATAAATATCTATAAATAATTTAATTTAAAAACACAATATATTTATAGATACACACAAATATATACACATAAATGGACAGGGATAGGGACATGCGAGTTGCGGTTGCTGGATGACGTGGTGGTCTATGCGTAGTGGCCAGGTGTCAGAAGGACCGTGCATAACCGGGTCTGGACTTCGGTTCAGGCTCTGGACTTCCTTTATCCCTAAGTCTAAAAGTATTTTTAAAGGCTGAAAACAATATGGTTTATAGCAGAGAAACAGTGTATGAAGCATTATCTTATGCTGATTGTGTGTTTAAAAATTGGTGGGAGGGGCCACGCCCTCAGCAAAAACTATAAGTACTGAGGGACAGAGAGAGAGTCGTTCAAACTCGCCTGATGAGTGCCTGGGATGGCCGAAACGCGTCGCGAGATAGTTCCTGAATGACCCAGACTGTAAAAAATCGTGCTGGTTGCCGTCACATTTGAGGTGTGATGTCGCTGAACCAAATGTTTGTTTCTCCTCGCCCATACAGGCGTGTTGAGTTGGTCTGTTCAATTTTTGAGTCTCGAGGAAGGACCCCTTCCACATTTTTCTAACACTTAACCCTTGGTTTTCTGTGAAAAAGCCCTCATTGGCACAGCCCAGGCTAAAATAGCCCTTTTATAATTTTACACATCTCTCTGGACATATTTTGGGGTCACTCTGGCGTTGCATTTCGAAGTGGCCAGGCGTGCTATGGACCGTGCATAACCGGGCTTGGGCCTCGTGTCCTGGCTCTGGATTGCATTTTCCCCTGACTCAGCCAGTGCCTAGTACTCTGGACTTCGATTTGGCGTTGGGGTGTCCTTGGGATTGTTTTGGGTGCATGTGTGGACTTATAAAAAATCTAAAAGTATTTTTAAAGGCTGAAAACAATATGGTTTATAGCAGAGAAACAGTGTATGAAGCATTATCTTATGCTGATTGTGTGTTTAAAAATTGCTGGGAGGGGCCACGCCCTCAGCAAAAACTATAAGTACTGAGGGACAGAGAGAGAGTCGTTCAAACTCGCCTGATGAGTGCCTGGGCATGATCGACATTATGCGTGGCGCTGTTCTGAGGCGACAAGCAGCTTTAGCTCGTGTCCGTGTTATTGTGTTTTAAACGTCTTTTTAGCGTCTTTTAGGGTTTCAATTCCCCCTTGTGGTGTGCGGTTAATGTTGTTTGAACACTGCTGAATATCTGTTGAATATCTGAGGGATGGAAGTCACTTTTTACGCCCTATTGTTATTGACCGTTGTTATCTACTTTGTTTGGATCGACCAGCACACGCTCCGATACACCCGGGAATTCTTATTGGGATTACAATGGTGCCACCCTGCCGTGACGGATTTTAACATCAATTCACGAGCTGGGAATTTGCCTCCGGAATTATTTACTGGAAGAAACATTGACTTTATACAACAAGGCCAAACCAGGAAGCGTGGGAAAAGGGGTGGTGTGAAACAGCGAACCAGGAAGCTAATGAGCAGGAATCGCATCCCCTTCCCAGATAGCAAACTGACATTGAATCAACGTGGAGATATGACATCGAAACAACGTTGATCTGACATTGTTTTGCTCATCGAATTAACGTTGAACCAACGTCAGACGCGTCATTCTTTCAAAACTAATGGAAAATCAACTTGAAATCAACGCGTTGTTTCAACGTTATGAAAGCAAACCAATTTTCGATTTTCATTTAGCTTTGAAGAATGCCGCGTCTGACGTTGGTTCAACGTTAATTCGATGAGCAAAATCAATGTTGTTTCAATGTCATGAGAGACGTCGTTTCCACGTTGATTCAATGTCAGTTTGCTGTCTGGGTTGCCTTCGGTTATACTGGCTAATGTGCGGTCCCGCAGGAACAAGCTGGAGGAATTACGGGCAAATGTCTTACATTTGCGGGACTACAGGGATGCGTGTCTGATGGCTTTTACAGAGACTTGGCTCACGGAGTCGGATTCGGACTCGGCTCTGGATATCAGCGGCTTTGGAGCCCCTTTACGCCTGGATCGGGACAGTGAGGTGACACATAAAACTTTGGGTGGAGGGGTCTGTCTGTACATAAACCGGAGATGGTGCACTAACGTTACTGTAAGAGAGAGGATCTGTCACTCTGACATCGAACTGTTGTCTGTGTCACTTCGGCCGTATTACCTCCCTAGAGAGTTTCCCCAGATTTTTGTGTCTGTGGTTTACATCCACCCCAAAGCTGACGCTAAGTCCGCCGCGGATATTATTTTTAAAACCGTAAACAAACTTCAGTCTATTTCCCCTGGTGCTCCTAATTTTATTCTTGGCGATTTTAACCATTGTAACTTAAAGAAAACACTGAGCAGTTTTTATCAGTATGTAACATGTCCCACATGTCGTAACAAAACTCTAGACCTATGCTACGGCTCCATCAAAGGTCCATATACGTCCAAGGCAGGGACAGCACTGGGTTCCTCTGACCACAATTCTGTCCACCTCTTACCCACCTACACCTCGGTGTTGAGGAGGGAGAAACCTGTCAGAAAACAGGTGAAGGTCTGGACAGAGGACAGCTCTTCAGCGCTACAAGCCTGCTTTGAGTGCACAGACTGGACAGTGTTTCAGGACTCCTGTTCTGATATTGATGTCTGTAGTTACATCTCTTTTTGTAAAGACTCTGTTCTCCCGAGTAAGGAAGTCAAGGTGTTTCCAAACAACAAACAGTGGTTCTCTAAGGACATCAAGGATTTGATAATCAAGCGAAAAACTGTTTTTAATGAAGGTGATGTGTATGCTGAGAGGGCTGTAAAAAAAAGAGATTAGGGCTGAAATTAAAAAAGCTAAATTAAGGTACAAGGATAGAATTGAAGCAGATCTGAGAAGTAATAATTTAAAGAAAACCTGGAATGGTATGAAGACACTGATTGGGTCAAATGATAAAGCTAAAAGAGTTGTTCTAGATGGTTTTTCATCTGATAAACATTTGGCTGATGAATTCAATGTATTTTATTCTCGATTTAACAATTTGGATTTTGATAATGAAATTGAGGGTTTTAGGGCTATCACACAGGCAGCTCCATCAATTACTATTGACAGTAAGACTGTGGCCAACATATTCAAGCGCGCCAGATCAAAAAGTCCGGGGCCAGATAAGATTTGTGGGCAATTATTAAGAATATGTGCAGATCAACTCTGTAATATCTTTCAGTGCATTTTTAATTTGTCTTTATTACAACAAAGAGTTCCTAGAAGTTGGAAGCATTCTATTATTGTGCCTATAGCCAAGTGCTGCCCCCCAAAATCTTTGAATGATTTTAGACCTGTAGCCTTGACCTCATTGGTCATGAAAAGCTTTGAAAAAATTATTAAAGAGGCTGTTTTACTGCAGGTTGGAGATCAGCTGGATCCACTGCAGTTTGCATATAGGTCTGGTAGGGGTGTGGAGGATGCTGTGATCACACTTTATTTTTAGCCACCTGGATAGAGAAAAAACTCATGCCAGACTTTTATTTGTTGATTTCACTTCTGCTTTTAACACTATTCAGCCCCTTTTGCTCGCTAATAGACTGATTGCGGATTTTAACCTGGATTTGAATTTGGTGGGCTGGGTATTGGACTTTTTAACAGATAGATCACAGCGGGTGAGGGTAAACAGTACCCTATCTGAAGTCACGTTTACATCTACTGGTTCTCCCCAAGGTTGCTGTCTGTCTCCTCTCCTGTAAATCCTGTACACAAATCAGTGTCGCAGTTTGTACCAAGATAGATATATACTCAAGTTTGCGGATGATACTGTTATCGTGAGCTTGCTATCGGGGAATGAGCGGGACCATGGGCCAGTCCTGAGTGACTTTGTAGAGTGGTGTGATAGTTCTTTTTTACAGCTGAACGTATCTAAAACCAAGGATATGGTCATCGACTTTCGTAGGACACCACCTCCCTCTACAGTCACGGTTATTAAGGGCACGGATATTAAGCCCGTTGAGACATACAAATATCTTGGAGTTATTTTAGATAATAAATTGAGTTTTGAACCGTTGGTCGACGCTGTCTCAAAGAAATTTCAACAAAGAATGTATTTTCTTAGGAAATTGAATAGTTTTAATGTTTCTTCAGAAATGATGACTCTGTTTTATCGTGCTTCCATTGAATCGGTTTTATCTTTTTGCATTTCTGCTTGGTTTGGTAGCCTCTCCCTGATAAATAAAAACAGACTAGGTAGTCTGGTTAAAGTGGCGAGCAGGATTTCCAGGAGAGGTCAGGCTCAACCAGGGGAGTTATACAAAAAACAGGTCCACAGGAAAGTTAGTGCTATATCTCATGCACAGGATCATCCCCTCAGAACTGAGTTTGAACTTTTGCCCTCTAAGTGGCGTTACCGAGTCCCTAGATGCAGAACAAAGAGGTTGCATATATCCTTCATTCCGGCAGCTGTGAGGCATCTTAATGGCACTTAGCACTTTATACTTTATATTGATTAGCAAAAGTTGCATTTTTGCACTTTGATGGTTTTGTAAATTATTTATTTATTTATTATATATTATGTATTGGGCGCTAATGTGAATTCCTGCCTTCTGTGCTTCTGCTGGTTGGTTCTGCTGTTGTGTGTCGTTGTATGTTATGTGTTTTTATGTGAGCATTTGCTGCGAATTCAATTTCCCCTTGTGGGACAATAAAGGTACTTTGAACTTTGAACTTTGGGATGTCCGAAACGCGTCGCGAGATAGTTCCTGAATGACCCAGACTGTAAAAAATCGTGCTGGTCGCCGTCACATGTGTGGTGTGATGTCGCTGAACCCAATATTTATTTCTCCTTGCCCATACAGGCGTGTTGAGTTGGTCTGTTCAATTTTTGAGTCTCGAGGAAGGTCTCCTTCCACATTTTTCTAACACTTAACCCTTGGTTTTCTGTGAAAAAGCCCTCATTGGCACAGCCCAGGCTAAAATAGCCCATTTATAATTTTACACATCTCTCTGGACATATTTTGGGGTCACTCTGGTGTTACATTTCGAAGCGGCCAGGCGTGCTATGGACCGTGCATTACCGGGCTTGGACCTCTGGTCCTGGCTCTGGATTTCATTTTTCCCTAACCCTAACCCTAACACAAGTCCCACCTCCAAAAAAAACACAAGTCCCACCCATAAAAACACAAATTCCACCTCCAAAAAAACACAAGTCCCACCCATAAAAACACAAATTCCACCTCCAAAAAAACACAAGTCCCACCCATAAAAACACAAGTCCCACCTCCAAAAAACACAAGTCCCACCTCCAAATAAAAAAGTCCCACTAAAGTCCCACTATCATTGCATCTAAACCAACAACTTGTTTATTAGATCCAATACCCACTAAACTACTGAAAGAACTATTACCTGTAGTGGAAGAGCCTCTCCTCAATATTATTAACTCGTCTTTATCTTTAGGTCATGTCCCAAAAATATACAAGCTGGCTGTAATAAAACCGCTCATTAAGAAACCGCAATTAGATCCAAATAACTTGGCAAATTACAGACCCATTTCAAATCTTCCATTTATGTCCAAAATACTTGAAAAAGTAGTGTCCGCTCAATTGTGCTCTTTTTTGCAAGAAAATGATATCTATGAAAAATTCCAGTCAGGATTCAGACCGCATCATAGTACAGAAACTGCGTTAAAATTACAAATGATTTACTTTGAGCTTCTGACCAAGGCTGTATCTCAATACTAGTCCTACTTGATCTTAGCGCTGCGTTCGACACTATAGATCATATAATACTCTTGGATCGACTACAAAACTTCACCGGTGTTCAGGGACAGGCATTAAGCTGGTTTAGATCGTACTTATCGGAACGTTCTCATTTTGTCTGTTTAAATGGGAAAAAATCAAAGATAACGTCAGTAGACTATGGAGTACCGCAAGGATCGGTTTTAGGCCCTCTGCTATTCTCAATATATATGCTGCCACTTGGTAATATTATAAGAAAACATGGAATTAATTTCCACTGTTACGCTGACGACACTCAATTATATATTTCATCACGACCAGATGAAAACACTAACTCATCTAAAATGACAGAGTGTCTCAAAGATATAAAATGCTGGATGACGCGTAATTTCCTGCTATTAAATTCAGATAAAACGGAGGTATTACTTATTGGTCCAAAAAACTACTCACAAAACCTCTCACAATACAACTTTAATATAGACGAATGTCCTGTTACTTTATCCACAACAGTAAAAGACCTGGGTGTTATACTAGACCGCAACTTGTCGTTCGAAAATCATATTTCATATGTTACAAGAACAGCCTTTTTCCACCTTAGAAACATTGCTAAGCTACGTAACATGCTATCTATTTCTGATGCAGAAAAATTAGTTCACGCATTCGTGACCTCGAGACTAGATTACTGTAATGCTTTATTAGCCGGTTGTCCTGCATCCTCAATAAACAAGCTACAGTTAGTACAAAATGCAGCTGCTAGAGTTCTTACTAGGTCAAGAAAATATGATCATATAACACCGATTTTATCATCTCTACACTGGTTACCTATTAAGTTCCGCATCAACTACAAAATACTACTACTGACCTATAAAGCCCTAAATGGTTTAGCACCTATGTACTTAACGGACCTTCTTTCGCCCTACAATCCACCGCGTTCCTTAAGATCACTAATTCAAGGCTTCTGGTCATTCCTAGGATATCGAAGTCCAGTAAAGGAGGGAGGGCGTTCTCGCATTTAGCTCCAAAACTCTGGAATGGCCTTCCCGATACGGTCCGAGCCTCTGACTCGCTGACACAGTTCAAAACTAGATTAAAGACGCATCTCTTTAGTCAAGCATTCACATAATGCTTACCTTCTAGTCCTCTGTTATGCCATACGGAACCGTTTGCCACTGAAACTGCTTAACGCACCAGTGGGGCTCGACAGCCTCTTAGACAAACGGGTCGGCGCGTATGGTTGGGTTGCGGAGAGTTCAGGTTACGGAGAGTTTGTGAGTTATAACGGAAATCATTATGAACATCAGCTATGCTAATTATTTCCCATCTGCCTTTCAGCTGTTATCTCGGGACGCTTGTCCCGAGAAAAATGGCGTTCGTCAGGTCCAGTTTTGTGTCCAGCCTCTCACGGGGATTTCGGATGCCCCAACGCCTGTGATGAGACGACTCAACGCCTGCGATATGTTATGGCGCCGTTTGATTCATAAACAATATTTATATTTAATATTTATATTTAAACAATATGAATGTAAGCCAGAGGAGAACTGGCCCCCGACTGAGCCTGGGTTCTCCCAAGGTTTTTTCTCCATCCAATCTGATGGAGTTTTGGTTCCTTGCCACTGTCGCCTTGCTTTTGGCTTGCTTTGAGCTTGCTCAGTTGGGGTTATTTAGTGTTTAGCAATGTTGTTGATCTGTGTTGTGCTACTTTCATGTTATCACTGTGAAGCTGCTTTGATACAATCTGTATTGTGAAAAGCGCTATATAAATAAATGTGACTTGACTTGACTTAAAGTCACACCTCAAAAAAGCACAAGTACCACCTCCAAAAATAACAAGTGCCACCCACAAAAACACAAGTCACACCCACAAAAAAACATATGTGTTAAAATCGCAGTGAATCCCTGTAATAAATTGTTCATTTCAGCATAAGTGCTGAAGTGCTTTCAGCATAAGTGCTGAAATCCCAATGAATCCCTGTAAAGAATTGTTCATTTCAGCGTATGAGCTGAAATCCCAGTGAATCCCTTTAAACATTCACAAAACATTACAAAACAAAACATTCACTTTTTTCAAAGGCAAAACAATACAAATATGCTCAAAAATATATAACAATCTCATGTATCTATCCATCTAAGTCCCACGCCCAAAAACACAAGTCGCACCAAAAATAATTTTTTAACATTATTATCAAAAAACACAAGTCCCCCCAAAAAAACAAACACAAGTCCCACCCATGTCAGACACAAGTCCCACTCAAAACAAACACATTTCCCACTTAGGGGCCATTAACACCTAGCCTAGGCAGGGGATGATTCTGAAAATGGTTTGGCAAGTTTACGTTGGGGGTTGTGGGGGTGCTGCGATGTGATTGGTTGATTTGGATAGCGAAAGAGGTAACTTACTCACACATATGTCTGCTCAGGGCACTTTCAAGAGTTTTTTACAAGGACAACATCAGAACATTGAAGGTTTGAACATTGAAATGGCTGAACAAGCTCAGAAAAGGTAAGGATTGTGTTTTCTTTGTTGCTTTGTGTTAATTTGTGTTTCCTTAAAAGACTTCCCCAAATGAAGGAAACTTCTTTTTATCTAAAATGAATGATTTTTAAGGTCAGAGGTAACGGTTGTTAACAAAGTTTTATATCAAGGATACTGTGTTTTTTTTTAAGTTTTATGAAGTTGAAAAAGTGAGCACAAAGGAAATGCTAAAAGGTTGTTAACAAAGTTTTATGTCCAAAATATTGTGTTTTTTAATTTTTATGAAGTTTAAAATGAGCATAAAGGAAATGCTAAAAGGTTGTTAAAAAAGTTTCATATCAAAGACACTGTGTTTTTTTAAGTTTTATTAAGTTGAAAGTGAGCACAAAGGAAATGCTAAAAGGACAAGCCTTGTTTTGCTGCCTAGTTAGTTTTTTTCAATCATTGTTTTGTTTTATCATGCATCATTCTTTCAAATCATTGTTTGTATAATTTATTTTACATCTTTTCATTTTCCATTAAAGGTCTGCCGATCACCGTGTGCTTTATTGTCTGATTTGCCACAAGCCGCAAAGCCCTTTCTGTTCATTTATCGCGTGTGTGCATGAAAAACAGCTCTCCGGAAGAAAGAGAAACAGAGCTATCTAAGGCAAAAGTTTCCCACAAAGATTGGGTCCGCAATAATAGATGCTGGGACTACAACCAGCTTCGTGTCATCCTTCCTGACCCACTCTCCTGCAAGGCCATGTTGAAGGAGCTTCTTTTCTTCGGGGGTTCTTTGTAAAAACCAGCCCCAGGATGTTGAAGAAGCTGAAGATGCTGCCTCTTCCCCTGCTGCTGCTGCTCCTCCTCTTTCTCCTCCAGAGTAAGTGCAGTTAACTGTGTACTTATTACATTTTTATTAGATGATAATAATAAAAAACATTTTATATTGTTCTACATTGAAGAATATTTCATAGGTTTGTTTTTTATTCTTCAATAGTCTTATTTGTTATGTTTTATCCAAACAGACGGTTGGTTCAGTCAGCTCCTGGCATTGAAGATTGTCAGAGTATTTTGAGGCTGTCTATGCCTGACATCCTCAGGATCCGCGGGGACCTGGATAAGAACAAAGAGTGCCCAAGCACGGACAAGACCCTGTACCGCTACGTTTGTGAAGCGCTCTTGGTGTTCAAACACGTGCAGTGTCCACAAGCAGTGCAAGCCTTGACGGTAAGTTCATCTATTTTAACGATTTTATACTTGTAATATACTGTAATATTTGCACATGTATGCATTATTAATTTAAAAAATGTCAATGTTTTCCAGGATGAAGAGTGGGTCAACCGCACTGAGCTGGGAGAAAGGATTGTGGTTGGCGTGCAGGGGGATAGAGCCTCTAGCATGCGTATCGCTATTACGAAAGAGGAGGAAACTGTAAGTTTTAATATGACGCTAACTGTAGATTTCTTACCACCAGTGTTTTACATTTAATAACTCTTTGGTTTTTTTGGTTTTTTAGTTCTTAGATCTGTACTTTAAGGAGGTCAGGCCTGAGAAACTACAGCCTCAGACAGACTGCAATGCTTTTTTTGTCTCCTCGGATGGCCAGGCAGTTCGGAGCGTCTCACGGGTGATAAACCGGCTCCATGAATTGTAAGTGTCTACACAGATTCATGTGCATGTAAGTGAATGAATCCACATTTTGTCAGTCACACCACAATTAAAATTTCCTTTTTTAATTTTGTCTTTCTGTAGGTACAAGATGGTGCCTTATACCAGCCAGTGTGTGAGGAGGGCTGTTGAAACAGTGTCTAAAACCCTCCCAGGTCAACAGAAGGGGGCACTACTCCACTACCTGGGACTCCGCGCTGGTGTTTTTCAGTGTCAGGATGTCGTGGACACTGCTGTGCTGCTAGAATCATTGTCCAGGTATAGTTCCTCATACAACAAAGACATAACTCATCTAAAAATATTTGCACAGCAGATTAGCAAGTTTGCATTCATATTTTTTTGTGCATATTAAAACCCTTGTATTCCTCATTTACACAGCACGTCTGAGACATCTTTGGAAACTAGTGGCGCAGCTGGAGGACCGCAGAGAGACTTTCAGGCATTTCTTGACCGATTTCCCGTTTCGCTGGAGGGTCTGCCGCCAACAAAGAAACAAAGGATGGAGTCTGGTTTCCAAGAAAGCTGTGACTTTTACGATAAATGGAGGGCCTCCCAGTATGCCCAGCGGGAGAAACATCTTCTGTGTAAGTATGATAAACAATCAATACAGCATTGGCAGACATTGACTCAACACAAACCAGGCCATTAATTACAGTGACAAGTGTTTCACATGAGTAAAGTTTTTTCATTCTGTATTTCAGCATACTACAAACTACGCAAGCCGTCCACTGCGAAGGTGGCAAGATTAATTGCAAAGGAGGGTTGGACGGTAAACTGCCCAAAGCCGGAAGATATTGTACAGCTTTGGAGACCAGCTCCAAAGAAAATGGTGGAAGGTGACAGCCTGGTCATTCGCCGTGTGTCCGAGCAGACCTGGACGGGGCTGGCCATAAAGGATTTTGGTCCACCGGAAGGTCTAGATAAGAAAACATATAATTTTTCCGGACAGAAGAAACAATAATGTAAAATGTACATTTCAGCATCCATGAACTACATGTAATGTATTTTTTCCTTCCAATAACTAAAATATTTTCTGTTCTCTGTATTTTAGGAGTGGTCACGACCAGTCACTTTTTCAAAGATGATATTGTCTGTGACTATCATGGAAAGGTGGTCACAGCGGCAGAAGGGAGGGCCAATGTGAAGAGCCAGTTCAACGAACCGGGCTATGTGTTTTTCTTTAAAGCTGGAGGAAGAGAACTCTGCATTGATGCCCAGACCTCCCCCTGGCGAGTGCCACCCTCACATGAATACTTTCGGCAGACTTATGAACCACTCACGCAAGATGCCAAACGTCAAGCCGTTCCACTGCTCAATAAAAATAAATGGCCAGGACCAGGAAGTTATCTTGTTCAGGGCAATGAAGGAGATCAGTGTCGGCACACAGCTCAAATACGATTATGGCGTTAGGAGATCTTCTTTCCAGGGAGAGGGACTGAACCTGGAATTGCTAGATGAACAGGCCATTTCAAAAGGTGGTTTTGTGGTTTACCACCCAGAGGTTTTTTTATTATTATTATCTATTTAATCTATTTATTTTCTACTTGTTTAAGTTTTTTTATTATTATTGTAAATAGTTTGTATATTTACATTTTCCTCTAAATAAAATTTGTTGGACTTCCGGTATGCCTCGTGGCGAATAGACGTGGCTGGAAGTCACTCCGTGAACACTCACTTGTTTTATCTTCAGCAGTGCTACTTATTTTGACATTTTTTACTAGTTATTTGATTTTATGTTGCATTAATAAAGAAGAATGCCAAAACCAGGAAAATCAGGGAGAAACATCGTAGAAATGCTGACTGACAAAGGGAGCGACCAAGCTGCTAAGGCTAACACAAGCGCTTCAGTACAGGTGGAGGAAGATATCATGCCAGCTTCCTTAACCCCCTGAGCCCGACGGCGTCGTCGACGATTCCACACGTCACCTCCGATAAATGTTTACATAACTCGATGACAGATTTATCGATTTTCTTACCGTTTTTTCCAGCAGAAAGCTAACGAGCTAGCCATCACGGGGGTGTCTTTCGGGTCTTTCTAGCCTTTACAGAAGGTTTTCTATCCAGCCTGGAACTTGTGCTTCCTTTCAGAGGTTTTCAGCAATAAATCCAAACGCTTTATGTCAAACTTTGATAATCTTGAAGCCCATAATTCATAAATATTCTGTCATTTTTGCCGCTAGCTTGATGCTAGCGGACATCCTGGATATCACGTGATGTTTTCACGTGATGGTTTTTGACCAATTACAGGCTGATCCGTTGTAAACATTGGTGTGCGTCATTACGCATGAACCAAGCGCTGATATAGTGTAGAGAGATAGAGAGACTCACGGAGACGCGCGATTCACCGAGAAACACAGCGAAATGGACGTAAATAAAGCGCTGGTCTATTTTGGTGCATTGCAGGATGAAGGATTTTCAGGAGAACAGAGCTTTTTGACAGATGAGGAACTAGATTACCAGGATAGACCCAGCTGAAGTGCCATTTATTTATTTACTGTAAAAAAGTATTATAGTAGTATAAATGTATTATAAAAGAATAAAAAGAACATAATAAATAAAAGAATAAATAAAATAGAAATGCAAAACCTGTGATGTGGCCCTCTGTGTGATTGCTGATAGGAACTGTTTTGAGGCTTGGCACCAGTGAATTTCATGAGGCCCCAAACGCCTGGACTTCTTTTGGAAAAATGTCAATATTTTTTGTTCTGTACAAGTTATAATGTTTATTCCTGTGCTCCAGGACTCCAAAGACATGAACAAACTATTTTCCAGAGGAAAATTGCTTAGCTTTTATTTATTTGTGTGTGATTTCAATAAATAATTGAGTGATTCCATTTCCGATT
Source organism: Pimephales promelas (assembly GCF_016745375.1). The sequence goes on along the minus strand of NW_024121176.1, from coordinate 655,301 downwards.
TATTTTTTCATTTGTCTTTATGGTCCCATAACTTATTTTACATTCAGGTGACATCAATGTAACACAAATATGCTGAAAGTTCAATTTGTCCTGAAAAAAAAGAGGTGTGTCAATTGTCTGTGCACCAAAGGGTTGATATTTTACAAGCTTTTTTAGTAAATGACACCAGACGGAAAATTTATTGTAAAAATACCCTTAGGTCTCAGAGGGTTAAAGGACCTAATTTCATCCACCATCCGTTCAGAAATCTCGACACTACGATCTGAATTTCTGTCTGAAATTCGTTCTGCCGTTTCCACATTACAAACTACCCTGTCATCGCAAGCTCAAAAGATTGGGGACATTGAAGAGGCACTCAACGACTCAGACGGCCGGTTGACGGCGGTGGAGAAACTGTGCAGCACGCTGCAAACAGAAAACACCAGCCTCAAACTTAAGCTGGACGACTTGGAGAACCGGTCACGGAGGCAGAATCTAAGGGTTATTGGAATACCTGAGGGTTCGGAGGGCCAAAGCCCGTTTGCTTTTATGTCCTCATTTTTTATTGAGCTGTTTGGAGACGGCGCCTTTAGGCGACCTCTGGAAATTGATCGAGCTCATCGTGTCGGCCCTAAATTTCAACAAAGTGCTTTTTCTAGGCATATGCTGGTCCGACTCCACCATTACCAAACCAAAGAACTCATATTGAAACTGAGCCGCGAACTGGGCTCTCTGACGTTTAATGGTGCTGTGGTTCGTATTTTCCCGGACATGTCTGCTGAGGTAGCGAGACGGCGCGCTGAATTGCAAAGACGTGAAAACAGCACTCTGCAATGCTGGCATCACCTACGGAATGTTCCATCCCGCCAGACTTCGCGTCGACTTTCAAGGACAGCGCCATTTATTCCAGACCCCGCAGGAAGCGATGAACTTTGTTAGTACGGTCATTAAGTCTGCAACCAGCAAGGATTGAGCGACAAACATGCTTTAAATATAAAAAGGGTTTGCCAACCTGCTTTAAGTGAGTGTTTGTGTCATGAAAATGTAGGTATGTATCGTTAGTCCACTTTCAATCCCTAGTCGCTAAAATCTTGCCCCGCTCCATAAACTGAATACTGAGTCGGATTCCATCCTACTGTTCTGCCTTTTTTCTGGTTTGGATGCCATGCACCATATAGGTACTGCTGAAAGAATAAACTATACTTAACTCCTGTTCACGGAGAACTGCCGAAAGGGCAGCTAAAGTTGCAAGAGCTAGTTAACTTCGCTGTTTTGTACCTGACTGTTACGTTCTTTTCAGTTAGGTTTGTTAATGTTTTGTATGTTAGATTTGTAAAGCCTTTTTTTTTCTCCCCTCTCTTTCCCTCTCTCTACACCTTCAGCCATCTCTTATTTACCAGCAATTTTGTCATGCTCTACTTTTACAATTATTTTTTTTATTTATTCATCCTCCCCTAACAATACTGAGCTAAGGTTTATCACAAATGCTTAATACATTCCAAGGGAGGAGGGGAAGTGTTAAATTAATTAGTTGGAACGTAAAGGGATTAAACAATCGAGTGAAAAGTATAAAAATATTTTCCAATTTATTTAAGTTGAAGGGTGATGTATGTTTTTTACAGGAAACCCACCTTAAGAACTCTAGTCATAAAAGCTTGATGAGGTCGTGGGTGGGACAGGTGTTCCACTCTGGTTTTAATTCTAAAGCTAGAGGTACAGCCATCTTAATTAACAAGAATACTCCATTCAATCCTTCTAAAGTTATTTCAGACCCCAATGGTAGACACGTGATCGTTTCAGGCACTCTTTATGGTAATCAAATTGCTTTAGCAAGTGTTTACGCTCCTAATTGGGACAACCCAGACTTTTTTGTAAAACTTTTTTCTAATCTTCCAGACCTAAATCTTTATCAACTGATCATGGGAGGTGACCTTAATTGTGTCCTGAATACTGCATTAGATAGGTCATCCCCCAGATCAGTTACCTTGTCCCAATCCTCTAAAACGATTAACTCCTCTTTGGAGTGGTACAGTTTAACTGATATATGGCGTCACTTGAATCCCACTTCTAAAACGTTCTCTTTTTTTTCTCCAGTTCACCATACTTACTCACGTATCGATTATTTCCTCATTGACCGCAAACTTACTCCTTTTGTAAAATCTTCCTCTTATGGAAGCATAGTCATATCTGACCACGCCCCAGTAATTCTGGAACTGGCCCTCCCTGGGGATCCTATAATTTCACACTTCTGGAGAATGAATGTATTACTCTTATCAGATAGCAACTTTGTTAAATTTATCTCCGATAAGATTAGTACTTTTCTTGAGGTTAACTCTACTGAAGGAATTTCTGTATCTCTTCTCTGGGACACGCTCAAAGCTTATTTGCGCGGAGAAATAATTTCTCATTCTGCTTACATCAAAAAGGTGCGGGATAAAAGGCTCTGGGATCTCTCTAGACAGATTGGTCAGTTAGACCAGAAATATGCATTAAGCCCAACCCCATTATTATATAAGGAAAGGGCTTTTTTGCTTTCCGAATATAATCTTCTCTCCACTAGTCATGCTGAACACCTTTTACTCAAGTCACGTCATCGATTCTATGAGTTTGGCGATAAACCAAGCAAAGCACTCGCATTACAACTTATGGCGATTTTCAAAGTAGTCAGGTCGCTGCTGTGTTCACACTGGACGATGGATCGGCGACAGAAGGTTTCACACTGCATGACTTTAGAAAAATGGCCGACAGACTCTGTCTAGCACGCTGCACGCAAACTACATTTCACAACAAACACGCGTGAGATATGAAAAGGAAACAACACGCGACACCACACGTGCAAGACCGGAGTTCTCACGTTAGACTTTTTTTTCGACCCGGTTGTGGTACAGCTGGTGAAACAGACACGAGTGCTCCTGCCAAATTTCTACAAATTTTTCTTCCATTTATTGTGTCCAAATAGACCGAGAAGAAGCTTTTTTTGTTGAAACAATGCCATATCATGTTGATATGTGATCTATAACTCCTCCCCGAACTCCCTGCTGCTCTGTATCTTGCTCTCTCACTGGCTGCCGGTGATCGCCGATGTAGTTTTCAGTCAGAACACTTTTCACACAGCAGGATTTTGAATCGCCGACAGGTCCAGATATTTAGCATGCCAAATATCTCACGGGCGTCGGCGACTCGTCGGTGATTCTCTCAGTTCGCGTCTTTGCTCATTCACACTGCGTGATTGTCACTCGCGTGAACGAGCGCCGATTTGCCTGTGATTTCGGGCATTTGTCTGCGATTTCTCAAAAGCTGTCGGCGAGCCAAAATCGTGGCTAAAATCATGCAGTCTGAACTCGGCATTAGGCTGCAATCTACAAGGAATTTTATTGCTCAAATCCAAGACACAGCAGGGAATAGTATATCAGATCCACAAGAAATTAATAATCAATTTAAACTGTTTTATTCTTCGTTGTATCAGTCAGACTCCCTCAAAGATGCTAATCTTATTGATCGTTTTTTGAAAATCTGGTCATCCCTCAAATTAGTAACGAATCAAAAAACAAATTAGAGGATCCTATTAAACTAATCGAAATTCAGCTAGCTATTGCTCAGATGTAGAGCGGAAAATGCCCAGGCCCAGATGGGCTTCCTTCAGAGTTTTTAAAGAAGTTCTCTCTTCAGCTCTCCTCACTACTACTTTCGGTTTTTGAAGAATCCCTAAATGATGGGCATCTTCCCTCCTCTATGCGGCAGGCGTCAATATCACTGATCCTGAAACCTAACAAAAATCCACTAGACTGTGGGTCCTATCGTCCAATTTCCCTTCTCAATGCAGATGTGAAAATCCTGGCTAAGATTCTCTCTCTAAGGTTGGAATCTGTTATTCAAGATATCATTCATCCAGACCAAACTGGCTTTATAAAAAGCAGACAAAGCTTCTTTAACCTTAGGAGGTTGATGAACATAATTTATACCTCATCAGACTCATTCATGCCAGAAGCCCTAGTCTCTCTCGATGCGGAGAAAGCTTTTGACCGCGTTGAGTGGGACTATTTATTCTGTACATTAAAAAAATTTGGGTTTGGTGATAAATTTGTGTCCTGGGTAAAACTCCTATATTCTTCCCCTGTGGCATCGGTAAAAACGAATGGTATGAGTTCTGAATATTTCTCTCTCCACCGTGGGACAAGACAGGGCTGCCCCCTGTCTCCACTTTTGTTCGCTATAGCTATAGAACCTCTTGCAATCTCTTTCCGTTCTAATTGTAATATCTCTGGCATCCATAGAGCAGGAAAAGAACAGAAAATTTCCCTCTATGCTGATGACGTAGTGTTATATATCTCGAATCCAGAAACTTGTCTTCCACATGTTTTAAGTATTTTAGGTCATTTTGGTAGCGTCTCAGGTTATAAATTAAACCTGCATAAGAGTGAATTTTTTGCAATCAACACAGCTGCAAGAGATCTTTTACCATCAAATATCCCATTTAAATCAACCTCAGATAATTTCCGTTACTTGGGAGTTACAATAACACGGAAACATGTAGATCTCTTCAAACATAACTTTATTCCAATCTTGGAGAGAACGAAAGAGGATCTTGCAAGGTGGAAAACTTTACCACTCTCATTGGTAGGTAGAATAAATGCCATAAAAATGAACACTTTACCCAAATTTTTATTTCTATTCCAAAACATTCCGGTATTTATACCAAAAGCATTTTTTAAATCCCTAGATCTTATGATTTCAGATTTTATTTGGAACGGAGGCCCGGTAAGAATACAGAAATTTTTCCTTCAGCAACCCAAACGATTAGGGGGATTTGCACTTCCACACTTCTTATTTTATTACTGGGCAGCAAACATTCATACCATTCTTTATTGGAGTCAGTCGCATTTTGGTCTTTGTAACTGGGTGCCAGCATGGGTTGAAATAGAATGCGATTCTTGTAGCAGAGTCTCTTTACATGCTCTGTTATGTTCTTCTATTGCTATTAAATTTTCTCACTACTCTTCAAACCCTTTAGTTCTGCCAGCCCGTTCTCATCCTTTAACGTCATATAGAACGCTATATGCAAAAACGGCGCTATACTACGCACATGGCACCCTTTATCGTTAATATAACACGCGAACCCAAGACGTTATAAATCCTTTAGTGTGAATATGACACGCACACCCTACCCCACACCTAAACTTAGCCCTCACAGCGCGTGTTATATTAACGATAACGGGTGCCATGTGCGTAGTATAGCGCCGTTTTGTCATATAGCGTTCTATATGACGTTAAAGGATGAGAACGCGTTGGTTCTGCATAGTCTAAAAATTGGCAACAATTTAGAAAACACTTTGGCTTTCAGAAAATGTCTGGTCTGTCTCCTATATACAAAAATCCTTCTTTTTTATCTTCCATTTCAGATGGAGGGTTTGCATTATGGTTCAGAAGGGGTATTGTAAATATTTACGATCTCTTCCACGATAATACATTTGTTACTCTTTCATACTTATCTGACAAATTTAACCTCCCGAGTACTCAATTCTTTAGATACCTTCAGACTCGCGAATTTATAAGAAATAAATTCTCTCACTTTCCTCATGCACCTCAGAAACAAGAGATTGATCAAGTTTTAGAAATAAAGATCTCTAAAGGTGCTGTTTCTAATATTTACAAAACTATTTTTTCATTTACTGCACACTCAGATTTTTCACCCATGTCTAACATAAAGCAGAACTGGGAATTATGTTTTTACGGATGAAGAATGTTCAAAGGTCCTTCGCCGTGTTCATACTGTCACGATTACCAGTTGGAGTGCCCCAGAGAATCACCAGAGGGCACTCCACATCAGAACTGATCACTTCACCAGAACTCTGTTTCCCATAATGCCTCATCCCTGTGACTGATTACACACACACCTGCACCTCATCAGACTCTCCATATAAGCCACACTCAAACATTCACCCAGGGCGAAGTATTGCATTGCCACGGCTTGTAATTTCTGAGCGTATATCCCTGGTTTCTCTGATCCTGGTTTGTTTCCTGACTTCTGCCTGTTTGCTGCCTGCCCTGATCTTCTGCCTGTTCCCTGACGACTCTCTGCGCTCACTCTCTGATATCCCTGTTTTGCTGTTTCCTGACCCCTGCCTGTTTGATGATTCTAAATAAAGCTGCACATGGATTCATGTTGGGTCGGTCGATCTGTAACGTTGAGGAGGCAAGGAGGAATCCAAATGCAGTAAGCAGTTTTAATAATAATAATAATAAACAAAACAAAAAGGGAAATCCACGGAGAACAAAAAACTTGGAAACAGGAACTCAGAACAAAACTCAGAAACAAGAACTCGAAACAACGCTACAGTGAAACATCGACCGACACCCAACAACTGAAACACAGGGGTTTAAATACACAGACAAACAAGCTAAATGAGGGAACAAGGGGGTGTGGTAAATCAGAAACACCTGGGGAAACTATTAAACAAGAAAAACTACAAAGGACTACACAGGAAATAACTAAAGTCCACACAAGACAAGGAAAACACAAGACAGGAATCGTGACACATACCACTTCTATTTGTGCTCGTCACTCACTAATACAGTTTAAGCTTTTACACAGAATTTACTGGACGAAAGCTAAACTGTCCAAAATTTACCCGGATATCGATCCTACGTGTGACCGGTGTCGACAATCCCCGGGTACTCTCTTCCACACTTTTTGGCTTTGCCCAGCATTAACCTCTTTCTGGACTTTAATCTTTAAGTCAATCTCAAATGTTTTCGGGCTAGATGTTGAACCCTGCCCCTTAGTGGCACTATTTGGTCTTAATCCCGTAAAGGTTTTTATATCATCTTTACAGTCTAATGCTTTAGCTTTTTGCTTAATAATTGCAAAAAGGCTTATATTGTTGAACTGGAAAAATCCTCTTCCACCCAGCTACTCTCATTGGATGCACGACCTGTTGCAGTTTATTCAAATAGAAAAAAATAGATATACCATGATTGGCAGATCAGAACAAATTCATACGATTTGGCAACCTTTTCTTTTTTATTTAAAAAAATAATTATTCTCTCTATAAATAACCATTAATTAAACCACTCTTTTGCATTTGATCCCAGCTGTTTTTTTTTGTCCTCTCTCCCGTCCTTGATTGTTTAAGATGAAACAGTCTACACAAAAAAGGGGAAATAAATTGTATTTGTTTTCTTGTCAGATGGCATTGTTTGGTTATTTAAAAAGGGGAAAAAGAGTTGTAAAGGTGTTGCAAGGCTGTTTATATATATATATATATATATATATATAATCTTATTTATAATCTTGCTGTATTTTGTTTTTATTGATTCCATATTGTACATGCATACTGCACTAGTATTATACTTGTACTATTGGGTAATGCACTGCACTAACATGTTTTGAAGCAAGCGGATATATCCTTTTTTTTCTCTTTTCTTTTCTTTTTTTGAGTCAGAGAGTAAGAAATGTGCCTGTTTACTTTTCTATTATTATTATTGATCAATATGTTGACACAAACTTTGTATTGTTCTCCATTTCCTTTCTGACCGGTAAAACACCAATAAAAAGAGTTAAACTAAATAAAATTTGTTGTCATTACAAAAAAGGTGTCCAGTTTACTTATTACAATATTTATAGGTGGGATTCAGTTTTTCACTTGCCTGTAGACAGACTGTTTACAATATATTAATAGGTCATTACATTAATGGGTCATATTTCATAACTAGAATGGTTTAATGTGGTGAAACCTGGCTGGGCTTGAATTGCTCGTGGGGGCCCTCTCCCAAGCTCACATGTTCTGTGCTGTAGTGGTCAATGTGACAGATGGACAAATAATCCATGACATCAGGGTGATCCCATTAGGTGGTCTGAGCTGGGCTAGAGCCCATGTTCTAAGTGCTTTTTTTTTGCAACACTGCTTGGAAAATTACTAATAAATGAATGTTACTTGTCCACTAGAGGGAGACATTGGTTAACAAAATGAACTGACTATGCACTGAAGTATATATTAAATAAATGTTTCCTCTATGTAAATGTTACCTCTAATTACATACATATTTATGTCATTATTGTCCAAAAAAACATTATTAAATAAATTTGTATAGATATATTGTTTACATTCTTTTATCTCATTATTATAATTACAATGTATTTTTTAACATAATTTTGCACATAACACAAAACATAAACAAGAATCATAGCTGTTTTAAATGTATTTTCAATGTTTAGAAACAAACCACAGACAGAGACACGGTTTAATTTTCAAAATAAAAGTCCCGATTTCTAAATCGAAAGTTTTTATTAATTTACTAATTTAAAGTAATTTGTTCGTTTTATATTTTTTAAATACTAATTGTAATTGATTCAAATACATTTGTTTATTCATTTCCAAAGTGTCAAAAATAATAATACTTTAACACATTAGCATAACCTCACTTCCCAGGGGTCAGAGATTTTGAACCCGAATCGAAGAAAGGTAAGCTTAACTCTTGTCAGAAAAGAACGATTAAATATAACAATATAAACAAGAAAAAAAAACTATTAAAATAAGATATATGTTGCACAACATGATAAAACTTGTTTATACAACATAGCAACCTTGTAAAACAATTAGAAATCATTTAAAATGAAAAAGGCTGTAACGAGCAATGCTAAACTAACAGGCATACACTGTAAAAAAAAATCCTAATTTCACAGAAAATAACTGTGATTTTTGACGACCATTTTCTTTCATTTTAAATTGTACTCAAAACACTGCAAAATTACAAATAATATCTGGAAAATAAAAATGCAGCTGATATTTTAGGTATTGTTACATTAAAGAAAAAATTCCAGTCATTCACATTTTTTTTACAGTAATTGATTGTATTTTTCATACAATATTTTTCTGTTTTCTTAAATTACATAAACATTTATGCAAAAGTACAAATAGAATCTGTAATTAAATGGTAACAAAACAGTTAAATGATTACATGACTGTAGCTCAAAAAACTGTAACATTAAAGTAAAACGTTATAAATTAAATAAACTGAAAAACACTGTTATTTACAGGTATTTCCTGCATTAGTATGATCAAATACCTTCATTGTAAAAAAAAATCATTAAAAAAATGGTCAAATGACTGGCAACAAAGGCTGCCAAACAAAAACCATAAAATGAAAGTAATTTTTTTTTTACATTTAAATAAACTGAAAAAAAACACTGTTATTTAAAGGTATTTCCTGCATTATTATGATCAAATACCGTCATTGTAAAAAAATCGTTAAAAAAGGGTCAATTCACTGGCAGCACAGGGTGCCAAACAAAAACCATAAAATTACAGTAAAAATATGTTAATTTAAATAAAAACTTGACATCACCATGATTGAGATCAGTGTTTGCTTTAGTTGAGCTCTTGACCTTTATTATATGCTATTAGTTTTACTCTGGCTGCTTTAATTATGTTTTCAACATACATTTGTTATAGCATTGAAATCGGGAGAAAATTTCAGCTGATGTTGGTCAGTTATTGGTGATGTTATAGTCATCATATGGTGACCTGATTCACTGATATGACAGAGAAATCTGTTGTGAGTGTATCTGTTGTGATTACATTGTAAATAGGTGTACTTAAGTTTTAGATTAAATCTAGGATTGTCGTATTTTCCCCATGAACCTTGTTATATTGAAACAATATTAAGTGATTAATTTAGTGATGATTGAGCATTATTGAAGACACCTGGTGATAACAAGCAGAATCACTGAAGGAGAAAATCACAAATTGTAAGCCACCGTTATGGCGATCAGTGTTTGCTTTAGTTGGGCTCTCGACACTTATCCTTTCACTTTAAATTTTGTTTGTCTGCTGTTATTGATTTATAACAGTCAAATGAACAAAGAAAAGTGGGATCTGACAGAGTTGGTTATTTTTTGACATAATCATACTGAGATCTAAATGAAACCTATTCAGATGATTCGGTTTAACTTGTTAGCAACAGTTTAGTGGTTCTGCACCATATGATAATCTGTATTTTTCTTATAATCCAAAACATGTAATAAAAATTGTTCTGATCAAATCCCTTTATCTTTATTTAGAAACACAGACATCAATAATCAGCCTGTGTATCTCAACCGTGGTGACAATAATAATCCTTGTTGCCACCAATCACAACTCATTCATGGCTCCCATCATGCATTGCGGTATGAATAAATTATGATTAGAATTGTCTATGTAATTTACTTTTCCTACTTGAATATTCTGCTCACCACCATTGTTGAGAAGCATTGACTGAATCTTGATATCTGTGTGTGCCTAAAAGACAGACTTTCTTTTTTTTTGTACAACTTTTAAGCTATCCATTATATTATATCTCAAATTCTGGGTATTTGTACAGAATCACAGTTATAATGTAACCAACAACATAAGTCACAAACATTAAGTTCAAATAATGATTGTAATAATATAACAAAAATTATTAGATAATATTTTTTTCTTTGTTCATCTGGCAGGTATAACTCAGATGCAACAGCCAATTAAAATATAAAGTGTATAAAATAAGGGTCGAGAGCCCAACTAAAGCAAACACTCATCTCCATAACGGTGGCTTACAATTTTAGATTTTCTCCTTGTGATTCTGCTTTAGGTGTCTTCAGTGATGCTCAATCATCACTCAGTTAATCACTTAATTATCTCATTAACTTTAACACTCTTGAGTGTGTACTCCTGTATCTCAGGAGTGTTAAATTAACACTGACTGAGTTTTTGCTGTGACAAAGAGCCATAGTTAGCTGACAAGCTGAGCCATAGTGCATTAAAAATCAGGTGATATCACTAAGCATTCAATTACATGAAAACCATTACCATTAATAAGTGATCAGATCTTCTGAACTGAGATTCTCTTGGATTCCTACCATAACAAATATGTATCAATTATGACACTCAGTTAAAGCAGCCAGAGAAATAGTAATGTTAAAAGCAAAGGGTCAAGAGCCCCACTAAAGCAAACACTGATTTCCATTATGGTGACATCAACATTTATTATTTCACATAAAAAATCAACTTCTAAACATCTGTCTCAGTAAGAATGTTAGTATGCAATAAATAAAGTCTGGATTGTTTCTGTATGGTGTGTTTTGTGGGTCACCATTGTGTTGAAGAGTAGAGCCTGTGCTTCAGTTCAGGATGAGCAGAATAAAGCTGATGAAATGCTGCATGTTCCTTTATTTAACTGACAGTAACTGTGTAGTTGCTGATGCAGTGATGTATAGTGAGAGAAAATCATACATTACCTACATGTTTCTTAATAAAAAATTCAGGAAATATGTGAAATAACTGTTTCTGTTAAAGAGCTTAATGAAGATTTCTACTTTTGCACTTATTTAAATTAGGCTACTTTACATTCATTTTATGTTTTTTGTATGGCAGCCATTGCTGACAGTCATTGACTGTTTTTTTACTATGAACTGTATTTTACTATGATCATAACAATGCATTGTTTTTACAGTTAGAGTGTTTGATCATAATAATCCAGATAATAGCTGTAAAATAACAGTGTTTTTCTGTAAAACAACCTAATTTATATTAGGATATTTAACTTTATTTTTACGGTATGTATTTGGCACCCTTTGCTGCCGGTTATTTGACCCTTTTTTTACGATTTTATTTTTTACAGTGTAGCAATCGAATTCGACGGAACCAAAAAATGTCAATATATAATGTACACTCCATTAATTACCTTATGTACATAATGGTTTTCAACATCGTGTTTAAACGTAGTGAATAAATTGCAACATTTTATAGCCCAGTAATTAACATGACAAAATGTCATCCTCATTTGGTAAAACTTTATAATAACTGCACGCTATTAACCATTAGTTAAGCATGAGTAAACAGTTAATTCATAATTTTTAAAGCATTAATACACATTAATAAGCAATAAATGCACTTTTTATGGATTTATACTTTGAAAATGATCGATTAATATTATCTAAATCAAGTATGGCATTGTTTACAAACCAATTATTTAAGAGTTGTCAGTCATTCATAAGATCACTTAGAAAGTGTGAGTAAATGTAGCTAATCCGAATAGTTACTAAGCATTTAGTAGTGGTCAGTGTACTATTAGGTGAGCTCATCTAAAGTGACGACTATTCATGCCTTGTAAAGCTTTTATAAAGGAGATTTAAAGGATGTTAAATATTTCTACGGCATGAATAGTCCTCACTTTAGATGTGCTCACAAACATAGTTAACTGACCACTACTAAATGCTTTATAACTACCCGAATTAACCCTGAATTAAAGCAGAAATACATGGTAATTAAGCATTTGTTACCCGTGTATTATAATGCTTGTAGCCTAGTTGTTATAAATTGTTACTCACTTTTTTCACATCAGTAATGTCACTATGGAAGGAATTATGTAACAACATTTTGTAACAACAATATGTATTTGCATCACTTTTTTAACTTCCACATGCAGTTTAAACTACAGCATTTAGATGTAAAATGTAACAACTCACAAATCAATAATATATAGGCTAGGCATAAATTATATATGTGTTTCACACTGCAATAACAGTGTACTTACATAACTGTGAAAATATTCAGTTGTTATAAAGTGTAACTGTTATATGAATTGTTGTTTACCATGGGTGTTATTACAAAATGAAAAAAATTTGAGTAACACTTTATTTTAATGTGTTCTTGTTACAAATGTTACATGTACTTACAGTATTAATAACAGTAAATTATGCATAATTACATGCAACTAACCCTCAAACAAACCCTAATCCTAACCTAACCCTATAGTAAGCATATGTGGTTAACTACTATTACTCAGTACTTAAATACATAAAGACACTGTAACAAGGACACCTTAAAATAAAGTGTGACGAAAAATTGTTTTACACAGGTTTGGTACAGAAGAGTTAGTAAACAAATAACATAAATCTATTTAATATGTACCATAGTCAAGTCAAGTCACATTTATTTATATAGCGCTTTTCATAAGATAGTATCAAAGCAGCTTCACAGTGATAACATGAAAGTAGTACAACACAGATCAACAACATTGCTAAACACTAAATAACCCCAACTGAGCAAGCTCAAAGCAAGCCAAAAGCAAGGCGACAGTGGCAAGGAACCAAACTCCATCAGATTGGATGGAGAAAAAACCTTGGGAGAACCCAGGCTCAGTCGGGGGCCAGTTCTCCTCTGGCTTACATTCATATTGTTTATATATAAATATTAAATGAATTGTTTATATATTAAATATTAAATAAATACTAGCGATGTAGAAGACTTCCTCAGGGACGAAGATATCCACATCCCCATATTTCCCACTGTGGTTGATAACCCCAGCGAAACAATCGTGTACAACTACGACATCGATGGTGTTGTCATCGAATTGAAGGGGATTTCAGCCGTTAAGGCCTCCATCCACTATTTGATGGTGGGAAAGGTTATCGGAGTGAACCTTCAAACCCATTGGCATTCACTGAAAAAACACATCCCACTCAATGAATATGGTCCTGCTGGGCTATCAGCTTTGAAACACACCTATGGCCATACATTAGCCTTTGTTGATGGAGGTTACCTACTGAATTTATGCTGTGTCTCAGCCAAAAAAGTTCAACCACACCCACTCTTTGCCTCAGAGATGGCATCAAGAGCAAACACTGCTCAGGTGATAAACACAGTGTTGGATGTGTTTTCAGCAAATTTGAAAAAGCTCCCTCCACAAGAATTGCAACGTCCCACGTTGTTTAAAAACAACATCAGTGATTTATCCCGGATGAATGTACTTGCAGATGATCAGCAATTCATTCTTCAGCTTTTGGAGCAAGCTATAAACGAGGTGGACAAAAAGGATCCAAATTACACCATCGTCACTTTCCTACAGTAGTTTGGACAAAAACAGGGAACACCTTTGCAACTTGCATCTCTTGTGTTTGTTTTGGGTGGGACTTGTGTTTGTTTTGGGTGGGACTTGTGTTTGTTTTGGGTGTGACTTGTGTTTGTTTTGGGTGTGACTTGTGTTTGTTTTGGGTGGGACTTGTGTTTGTTTTGGGTGTGACTTGTGTTTGTTTTGGGTGGGACTTGTGTTTGTTATGGGTGGGACTTGTGTTTGTTTTGGGTGGGACTTGTGTTTGTTTTGGGTGTGACTTGTGTTTGTTTGGGTGTGACTTGTGTTTGTTTTGGGTGGGACTTGTGTTTGTTTTGGGTGTGACTTGTGTTTGTTTTGGGTGGGACTTGTGTTTGTTATGGGTGGGACTTGTGTTTGTTTTGGGTGGGACTTGTGTTTGTTTTGGGTGTGACTTTTGTTTGTTTTGGGTGTGACTTGTGTTTGTTTTGGGTGGGACTTGTGTTTGTTATGGGTGTGACTTGTGTTTGTTTTGGGTGGGACTTGTGTTTGTTTTGGGTGGGACTTGTGTTTGTTATGGGTGGGACTTGTGTTTGTTTTGGGTGTGACTTTTGTTTGTTTTGGGTGTGACTTGTGTTTGTTTTGGGTGGGACTTGTGTTTGTTATGGGTGTGACTTGTGTTTGTTTTGGGTGGGACTTGTGTTTGTTTTGGGTGGGACTTGTGTTTGTTTTGGGTGGGACTTGTGTTTGTTTTGGGTGTGACTTGTGTTGTTTTGGGTGTGACTTTGTTTGTTTTGGGTGTGACTTGTGTTTGTTTGGGTGGGACTTGTGTTTGTTTGGGTGGGACTTGTGTTTGTTTTGGGTGGGACTTGTGTTTGTTTGAGTGGGACTTGTGTCTGACATGGGTGGGACTTGTGTTTGTTATGGGTGTGACTTGTGTTTGTTTTGGGTACAATCAAAGATAGCTAAGACGATCCTATGACGTGGCAGATAAAACCAGTGGGTTATTGTTGACTGTCTGGGGAGGAGATATCCTTGTGACCGGGAAGTGGTACACAATGTCTCAATTCGTCAATTTGATGGTTGCACTTGTTTGTCAACTACCAAGCAGTCTGTTCTGACAATTGTGCCTGTTTTAACAAGTAATGTTGCAAGTAATTGACCAATTTAATAAAGAGTTTGTATAGCTGCATGGACTCCTGTTTTAATCATAAAAAAACCCCACGCATTTACAATGTAACCAGTTTATTTCTCATAACTGTCCTCGGACACAAGAGCAATACACAAGATGAAAGATGTCTTTTATAAACGACCAGGGGTCAGCTGACCAATCAGGGCGTGGCACCAATCCGGTCTTCTTCCTGGACAGAATACATACAAACAACTCACACAGAAACAGATCAGAGGTGGCATAACTTGACACTTTTGTTTTTTTTTAAGCCAAACCTCTATTACCTAACCCTTCCCAGTGGGATCATCAATACAGCTTTCACAGAATACAGTGTCAGCTCTGATGACAGTAAAAGTCTAACCTGTCAGCGTGGGTTTGCTGGACTTACTCCGCCTCCCCTTCGTCACTGGACGACCAATGAGACTCAGCAGCAGAGAATTCGACGCCTGTTTAGATTCTCCGAATCAGTGAATGCTGGAATGAGTGTGGTTGGGGCAGAGTTGGTAATGCTCCTACTGTGCGATCTGTATAATCGCAATGATCGCAACCCAATGACAGCCCTTCAAAAAAGCAGGTGTCCGTGACACTCAAGGGATCGATGTCAGTCCAGGGTCTTTGTGAGACCCTGGAAGCTGAATTGGCTTTTTTCTATCCTCACACGTTTTTCAGAGCAAAGGAGATGGTTGTACAAGCAGGACAGGATGTCAAGTTGTGTTTGATGTGTGGGCTGCGCGTACAAGAGATCCGGTTTTTCCCAGCATTGAAATTTTACAGCATCCAGAACAAAAAAGTGAACTGGAATTTTAAAGATTTTTGGGAAATCCATGATGCCAGCCAGCAACCATCTGTAGAGGCCCGTGCAGTCAGCATGGCGGGGGGCGTTTGTTTGGAGCTAGAAAAAAGAGGTCTGAGCTTCATACGAAATACGCAGAAGTATATGGAGCATGGCATGCCATGGGTTAAAGAGGTACTCCTGAGGCTGCCAAAAGCTCTCAAAGACCAGGATCTTGTCAGTGTGGTGACTTTTGTCAGTTGCATTGGTATCATCCAAAACGGTGACTTTATCAGTTTTGAAAAACTGAGAGCCTTGGTGGAGGACCTCCCTGTGACCCAGACACACCTCAGATCCTTGCAAGTACTGTCACGGTTTCTGTTGCCAAGGGTCTGTGGGTTGAAGTTGTAGGCCTTGCATGAGACAATCCCATTTAAGCTGCGCATAACAGCTTCCACTGTGCAAACAAAGACTGCAGTGCCAGAGAGAACCGTGTCTGTTGACGAGGAGGGTGCTGAGGCTGGCAGGTCTTGTGAAGTGGAGAATGTGACAAAGCTGGTTCCACGTGTTCTCCCTGCCAACAGCTCCCTCCGCTGGAGCAGCGTTGAATTGGCATTGATTGAGTTAAATCCCGACGTGCCTTTGAAAGGAGGCATATGCACAGTACATCACTCAGTGCCATTCGATGAACATTGCTGTGCGTACATTTAATGCGTTTTCATTGAAACGCAGCAGGATGTTGAAAGCCTTGAAATAGGGTGGGGTCTTTCTATAGGGTTAGTTTGTGAAATGAATGATAATAGGGTTTGTTTATAGTAGTTGTTACTCGAAATGTAGAGTTAGGGTTAGGGTGTTGGTGGTGGTTTAGATGTGTTCTGGGTATTATTTTTGTCATTAGGTGTGTTTATAAAAAAATTAAATAAAAAATGAAAAGAAATTTAAAAAAAGAAGAAAAAGAATAAAAAATCATAAAACTAACAAAAAACAAACAAACAGTAACCCAGCCTCTGACATTACAAATGCAATGTCAGTGCAGGTCCCAGGCCCGGATAAATGGGGAGGGCTGTTATACACTTAGGGTGGGGTTTGGGTAATAGGTTTGAACTTGTATGTTTCATTTCCCTAAACCTAAGGTCTTGACCTGGTTGTGCATGGCCCATCTGTCCACTGGCCACTTCAGACCAACCGGAGTCAGACCAAGTTCACAAGCATGCATTACATCACACTTATAACTCTTTTATGAGTATAACCCCTTATAACCCCTACCCCTCTTACCCCTCAAGTGACGCCCCCCAAAAACACAAGTCCCGCCCACAAAAAAACACAAGTCCCACCTCCAAAAAACACAAGTCCCACCTCCTAAAAAAACACAAGTCCCATCCACAAAAAAAAAACAAGTCCCACCTAAAAAAAACACAAGTCCAGCTTCCACAAAGATCAGCTTCCTGGGCGGAGCTATAGAGTCACTTCCTGGTATATTTGGAGTGTCAATAACTCCTCCATCAATACACTAAACCCTTCTGATGCTACTCATTATACCACATGAGTATACCACATATATACCACACTAGCGTTTTCAGCCGTTTTCCAACGTTTCAGTGTGGATGAGAAATTTCTAAATTCACTTTACTGCACATGCGTGAAACTTCACAAAAGCTCACTGAGATGATACAGATGGGGAAATAAATAATAATGTTATCGCACAATAACAGGATAATTTTATTTAGCAAAATATCTCACCATCACTGATGCGTCCAGGTCGCATTCAGTCACCATATGTTTGGTCTAAAACGCAAGGACAGCAGGTCTGTTTTGCCGCAGGACAGCAAATGTAAATACATTATCTGTCATCTTTGCAGTACTGAGCTATGAAGAATAGCACATATTAAGTAACATAGAAAGTAACATATTTTAGCAACAGTGTAAAAATGAATAACATAACAGGCACAATACCGATAAACATGAATATCTATTAGTACTACAAGGATCACATGACTAAACTTACGTCATCGTTTTGAAATACCTCCGGTTTCACTGTCCACACTACAACGCGAAAACGGCGTTTTCAAATTTATCCACTTTGGAGAGCGTTTCCCAAACGATACGTTTTTGTTGACTTAAAACGCCGTCTCAGTGTGGACGGAAGGCCAAAACGGAGAGAAAAATATACGTTTTCAAACGAAAACGTATTAGTGTGGACATGGCCTAACACCATCCATAGTAGCACATTATAGAACAGTAAAGCAAAGTTAAGAAGAGCTAAGAACGGGAGACTTCTAAGCAGTCTCAGCGTCTCTCCGTTTATATGTGTTCTTTTATTTTCTTCTGTATGTTTCCTTTTATTTTATTAGATGTTTTAGATGTGTGTAACTTTTACTAATGTTGAAAAAGATGTACTCATAAGCATTTAAAGGAAAATCTTCATATCACCTAACTTGTACTCATAAGAATTGAAATGAAGATGTTCATATAATCCAAAGAACATTATTAAAGATATAACAAGCTGGTAGAAATGCATAAGTTAGAGTAAGCTTAAAGGGCACCTATTATGCCCCTTTTTACAAGATGTTGGTCTCGGGTGTCCCCAGAATTTATTTGTGAAGTTTCAGCTCAAAATACCCCATAGTTAATTTATCACTTTTTGAGAGTGGAAGGGTGAATGTGGACAACATTTTGTCCGCTGCTTCACGTTTTGATGGTGTGGAGGAGTTTTTACAGGCTGAAAATGTCAATATCCCTATACACTGCAGCAGTGCAGACCGTGAGAGTCTGAAGTTTGAGTATGATATTGATGGGGTGGTGGTCCAGTTGAAAGAGTTGTGTGGGGTGATTGGACGCGTACATTACATCTTCCTTCCCCAATTTCAAACCCACATGATTAATGAACACTTTGACATTTTGAGGAAGCATGTGGATTTGAGTACTATGAGTGAAAAGCAGGTACGTGCAATGCACTGCTGCACTGGATGGACGCTGGGCCATGTGGATGGTGGCTATTTTTTGAATATTTCTGTAGTGCCACAAAGCACTGGCACAATACATGAAATGTTCAGTGACAAGTACACAGCAAAGTGTAAAACAGCCGAGCTGCTGAATGCAATTGTCGTGGATTTTAAGTGTGCGCTGCGGGCCCTAGCACCCCGTAACATGGATCGTCCCTCAGTGCAAAAAGTCAACTTCCATGACCTTTCACATTTTAACCTTGTCAATGATGATGATCAACATTTTGTCTTTGTACTTCTTCAGAAGTCCATTTCCAAGGTCACTCAGGGTCAGAATGTTGATGTAATGTTAACATTAAGCATGTTTGGCCAGAAGAGCAGGGACATTTTGGATTTTAGCGATTTTGTTGCTACAGAGTGGATTGTGTCTACGTCTCTGCTAGGGGTGCAACGGATCAAAAAACTCACGGATCGGATCGTTTCTCGGATCAGCAAAAAAAAAAAAAAAAAAAAATTTCCCCCAAAATAACTGTAATAGCCTACTGACAAATTATTTAATAATAAATAGACTTAACATTATGATATTCTGTTTTGTTTTAACTTCACAGGGTTCCAGACTGAAAGTTGAGGGCAGCATCACCTCAAATGAGAACTCACAGCGAGTTCTACAAAAAAAAATAAAAAAATTCTGGTAGCACTGGGGCTGACATTATAAATCACTAAGCTTAATTTAGGGTGTAGATGAAATTAACTTAGTTATTATCATTTATAATGTCTTAATATCAATTAATAAAAGTAGTGAAAATATCATCGTGCTTTTTTCATTTTAGGACAATCTTTAAAGGATAAACAAAAAATGTGTTGGTAATCACATAAAATATTCAAAAAAATAAAACATTTATTTATGATATTATTGAAGTGCTGGGAAAAGATGTGTAGTAGGCTATTTGTAAGCATTTGACTATTTCTTACACATTATCATATATAGGCTGATTTGTGGACTGAAAGCCTTCTATAAGTGTTTCTCCTGGTTTCCACGTCAGCTCTGTTTGATCTGATATGGTTTATAACAGAAACCTGTGCCGAATCGGAGTGTTTCTCACTGGATCTCGTGGTGTTGATGTTATTAATTCTGAGGCGAATTCAATGGATTTCTTCACTGGATCTCCTAGTAACAGTGTTGCGTGAGCGAGATCGGCCCGCGACTGGCAAGTTCGGGGCTTTATTTTGTCAATGGATCGCTGCTGCTGCTCCACGGTCCTAATCATAAATGAGTAGCGTATTTTCGTTCCACTTTCGACGATGGATCGCAAACAGTAGATGACGATCCACGGTTGAGGATTAACTTTTAAGCTACAACAACAGGATTAACCCACGAGTCCACGACAGAACACTTATGTTTCCAAGAGACATTACCGGCTGTCGTCGTTGAAACAATGAAGGATGGTGTGTACAGATCACTGAGGGCGGGGTCTAGGCCACAGCCACACTGTCAATCAACCCCCTGTCTCCCGTTCTACGTCACAAAGACCTGAATCTCAGAACAGCTCGTTCTGACACAGTGCACATGATTTATTGAGATTGTAAAAAAACCACTGGGTGGATTTTTATCATTCTAGGGTGGTTTTGCTCACACACTGCCAACACACATTTATGTTCAAACACCATGTAAAAGTGAATTTTCCATAATAGGTGCCCTTTAAGGTGACACCAAACTTGTGTCATTCTGAGCTTTGGGGGCGGAGCTATGGGACCAAATGTAATCATGTATCGAAAAATTATCTCTGTGAAAAAATGTTCAAGTGTCAGGCGGGGGGAGCTGGAAGTGCACAGTTATCCCGGGGCAAATATGGTGCATGGGGCCCACATATTGAAGAATAGGACCCCGACCTTCCCTAGGGCCAGGCAGGTCATACTTTCCTTTGGCCTAAATCATAGAATCCAACCTGATAGAGGAGTGGCAGAGGGGAATGTTAGGGCACTACTAGAAGTACTTCTTACAGATTAAGGGCACGGCTATGGGGAAGAGATTTGCACCGGCCTATGCAAACATTTACATGGCCCAGTGGGAGGAAACTGTTTTTCCTAAATGTAAGAAGGTCCCTTTTTCCTACTTCCGTTCCCTAGACAATGTTTGGGGATTGTGGGTTTACAGTAAACAGGATTTTGACACCTTTTTAGGGGTTTTAAATTCCCACCATGCCTCTATTAAGGTTTCAGCAGTATTCCAGCAGCGAGCTATAGAGTTTCTGGATACAATGGTCTACAAAGGGCCCGAGTTTCTCACTACAGGCCAACTAGACTTTAAAATGTTCTTTAAGGAGACAGATACACATGCTCTGCTACATCATCAGAGCTATCATCCGAAACACACATTCAGAGGTATAGTACTATCTCAGCTTCTGAGGTTTAGGAGGATCTGTTCACGGGAGGAGGATTTTCAGGAAATAGTGTATAGCTCACAGCATTTTCATTTACATATCAAAGCCTCCTCTAGAATTAGGAGAAGGGGAGTCATGGGGGGACAACTGCCAAGCAAGGACCACGTCAATTTCCGGCAATTCACGGCAGTTTTGAGTGTTGCCTGTAAATTACCATGTGCAGTCGTAAACCTGAACTTCCACGACAATCTACAGTGCTGCTTACTGACGAAAATCCCACTTTTCATGCAGTGGTGAACAGAGGACAGGGGTGATATGAGTATGTTTATGGGTATTTTTAAGGAGACGGGCTGCTGCGTTTTGAACCATCTGAAGACGGCTGAGAAGAGATTGGTTAAGCCCAGTGTAGAGGGCATTACAGTAATCTAGCCTTGAGCTGATAAATGCATGAATGGCTCTTTCTAGATCAGCACTGGACAGGAATGATTTCACCTTACTGAGGAGCCTCAGCTGGAAAAAGCTAATCTTAACTACTGCACCAATCTGTTTGTCAAAATGCAATCTATTGTCGAGAGCAACACCCAGGTTACGAACAGTTATGGATGGGATCTAATGCTGAATGATTATTCAAAACTACAGTTTCAGCAGATGCTGGATACTGCCACACCCACCAGCGAGTCACTGAGACCCGGACCCAAACGGAGGCGCATAGAGAGCACACGGATGGATGGTTAAATCGTTACAGGGACTACAGGAGGTCACAGAGGGGATGATGACTTCGAAACTGAACTTCAGAGATTGTACTACAACACTATTGATTCGGTGGTTGGGGAACTGGAGCATAGATTCAGCGAGCGCAACTCACAACTGGCAAGTGCACTTGCAGGACTAAATCCAGAGGCCGATAACTTCCTTGATGTGAAAGCTGTGAAGCATATTCTCGACCTGTCACAAACCATAATGATTGATGCTGAGTTTGAAGTTGCTAAAGAGTTTTTACAGTAATGTCACAAAAGAAAGCAATGCAGGGGGACTGGACCATGCAGCACATAATCTCAACGTACCACAACCATCTGTCTATAAGGTAACAATAATATAAGAAGATAATAAGAAGATAAGATTGTTTGAAATGGGTTTGGCTAAAAGAAAATGTTTGGCCTATACTAGGCAGGCTACTTATATATTGACTGGGTTAAATATAATTTAATTGCCTATTAAAAACAGACTAAAATACAATTTTCATTGACTAAAACTAGACTATGTTTTTCGTCGACTAAAACTAGACTAAAATGTCATCAGTTTTCGTTGACTAAAACTAGACGACTAAAAAGAGAATGAATGTGACTAAAACTAATAAAAACTAAAATGTCAGCTTGACACAAAGACTAGAATAAAACTAAAACAGGCCACCAAAAACAACACTAGTTAGGGATATTTAATATTCAACAATATTATTGATCCGTATTGTATTATTGTCATGTTATCACTGTGAAGCTGCTTTGATACAATCTGTCTTGCCTATTTCTGAAAGCTCTGGTAATTTATTCAATTTGAACCCCTTCCCCCAAGACCACCTCTATGGGCTGTCCAGTTTGGTTTAGGGAAAACGCAGGAGTGCTACTGGCCAAGCGCATGTTTTGGATGAGACTGTTCCACCCCTCCCCCCATGAAAAACCTGAACACATATCATCATATATCATCCAACATATTAGCAGGTACCCGCCATTTTTTTTCAAATGGAAGAACCCCCAACCCAGACTGTTTTAAAAAACCTTTCAATATGAACCGTTTATCTTAAACCCCCCCAAAAAAATATCCCCCCAAAAACAATCAGTCTAAAGCCTTGTTTACACTCCATGCGTCTGCACGAGCGTGAGTCTCCGCTGACTGCGCGTGCGCCTCCCCAAATGGACGAGGCGTTTATACTCAATTCTGAAGAAGAGTTGTTGTGTTTGTTAGGGTTAACTAAAAGACAGAGGAAAAGGTGGTATGTCTGCCCATTAAACACCACCCGGCAAAGAGCAAATGCACTTTGGATCCTTTCGAATGTCTGCTCAGCGGTTCGAGGACCTGCTACATCGCATTAAACCTTATTTGGAGCATAAAAGAACCCACACCAGTCCAATAAGTAAGAGAAACTGGCTGTCACGCTGTGCATACTTGCATCTGGAAGTGCCCAAACATGTGTTTCCTTCAGCTACAAATTGGGATCAACCACAGTCTCGGTGATAGTGAGTGAGGTCTGCCAGGCAATATGGACAGGTTTAAAAGGCGATTTTGAGTGGCTTGACATCAAGCATGAATTTTGGAGAGTGTGGACCTTTCCCAACTGTTTGGGGTGTGGATGCGAAACACATCCTAATCAAGGCACCCCAAAATGCTGGAAGTGACTTCTTTAAATTTAAAGGAATCCAATCCACTAAGTATTGTTTCACTATGGTGGACATTGTCTCGTATGGACGTGAAAGTGATGGTGGAATTTTCAAGGACAGTATTTTTGGTTCCAGACTTCTTCATGGCACTCTTGAACTCCCACAGCCTGAAAACCTGGCAGGTACCAACATCAAACTGCCACATGTGCTCCTGGGAGATGCTGCGTTTCCACTCCATGTGAACCTGGTGCACCCATATTCAGGTAAAAACAAATTGTGCCACATTAACTAATATATAACATGTATTTGATGTGAAGAATGCAAGAATGCTGCATCCTCCGAAGTCCGTATTTGAAGGCCGATTGCGTCACAGCCGCGTGACGAAGGACGTCCCAATTCAGCTCCATCCGCGAAGGCCGCATTTAAAGGCCGATTGCGTCATCGCGGTGGAAATGAGGGCTGTCCCAAATCAGTTATGCATCCTCTGAAGGCCGTATTCGAAGGCCGGTTGCGTCATTGCAGCGCGACGAAGGCTTACCTGATTCAAAAGCGACGCCAAATGCACCCTTTGTTTCCCCGTGAAAGGAAGGATACATAAATGGACACTTCGCGGACTATCCTACCCATAAATCATTGCGAGGGTGACGACAGCATTTTTATTTAAAAAAAAGGGTGGCCGAGAGTTCAGTGGTGGACGGCAAATTCACATTTAAATGTAAAAGTATTATGTTTTCATTTACTTAAATAGCCAGAGAAACCAGTGTTAACAGCCAAAAGTTTTTTTGGGTTTTTTTCCCGCTTTTTTTCCTTTATTCATCTTAACTCATTCGTCAGCATTGCATGGTTTTGTCAAGTGGAAATGCGAAAACGGCATTATAGCCTTGTATTGTATTTCTTGTACATTGTATTTCTTTATTATTCATTATTTCATTATTTTATGCAACTTTAAATGTGTACACAAAAGAGAATTCATGGCTCTGGATATTTGTTTATTTTGTAAGGGTCTCTGAGTGTTTGCAAGGTTGATACATTTAAACTATAATATACTTTTGTGTCGTTTAATGTAAAATGTGCAGTGTTGTTGTCCTGTGAGGGAAAAAGTAGGCTACTTCACATTTGTACATGAATACTAACGCAGTATGAAGTTCCTTACATTCTCCCACTGGTTATTTTAAAAATTAGGGTTAGTAAGTAACAAAATGTTGGTCCATTGTCACAATATTAACAAATTGTTGCTAACAAGTGCGCACCTGAAGCGCTCGGACCGGTCTAGCCTGCGGAGGATTGTTCTTGTTGCCTAGCAACTGTGACTGATCGACGAGCGAGAGTAACGACGTTTGCACGTTTTATATCCATCTGCTTTAAAATATTCAAATAGGATTGACAGCCTGTATAAATATATTCAACATGGTCCATTTCTGTAGACAATAGAAAGAAAACCCTACAAAATCGCATCAGGTACGATTAACATTTGAATATAGGCTATATATATGTTTTATCATTATTATTATTTTTTAGGCTATTTCATTACAGTATTTACGTAGGTTAACACCCAATATTTGAACAGTTTACAGTGTAATCTGACTATTCAGGACGCAGCCTCTCGCTACGCATTAAATCAGCTCTGGCCAACTCTTGAGCCGAAAATACATGACTCGAAATATATTTTTAGTGGTTAAGTGAATTGAAATTATGTGATTTTATATATATTGCCCCTCATTTAAAGACAGGAAAATATAAAACATAAAATTTCCAGTAAAATATAAAACAACAAAATGAGAATAGCCAATTCTGTCTCCATAACTGTTTACTCAGTTTCATTAAATGAATGATCAGGGTGGCAGCTGTACTCTTGCTTGGCGCCAGGAGCAGTAATAGGGAACACCTGGTTGCACAATTAGGAAATCCCACGAAGGCTACATGGTGTGTCCTTCGAAGGCCAAATAGGCTGCATCGCAGCCTTCACATTGGGACACAGCTAAAGTGTGCACAACCCACCTTCTGGCAGGTGTAGGATAAAAAGAACTAATAAAGTAAAAGAAAAAGTAATGTCCGCCACACTGCTTTATGCACCCATAATTAATAAAAAAGCAATGTTTCAACCCCACTGGGTCTTCTTCAGGCAAATGGGGGACACATTTAATACAGGGATATAAATAGGTCTCACAATCTACTGACCCACCCCGTGATTTCAATTAATTTGATTAGCTAATAGCCCCACCCCTAATAATACAATTAATGCCGAGTTCAGACTGCAGAATTTTAGCTACGATTTTGGCTCGCCGACAGGTTTTGAGAAATCGCCGACAAATACCCGAAATCACAGGAAAATCGGCGCTCGTTCAAGCGAGTGACAATCACACAGTGTGAAAGAACAAAGACGCGATCTGGGAGAATCGCAGACGAGTCGCCGACGCCCGTGAGATATTTGGCATGCTAAATATCTGGACCTGTCGGCGATTCAAAATCCTGCTGTGTGAAAAGTGTTCTGACTGAAAACTACATCGGCGATCACCGGCAGCCAATGAGAGAGCAAGATACAGAGCAGCGGGGAGTTATAGATCATATATCAACAAGCATGGCATTGTTTCAGAAAAAGGCTTCTTCTCTGTCTATTTGGACCCAAGAAATTGAAGGAAAACGAGTAGAAAGTTGGCAGGAGCACCCGTGTTTATTTGACGTTTCATAGGAGCTGTACCACAACCGGGTCGAAAAAGAAAAAATTCTCACGTGAGAACGCCGGTCTTGCATGTGTGATGTTGCGTTGTTTTCTTGTCACATCTCACGTGTGTTTGTTGTGAAATGTAGTTTGCGTGCAGCGTGCTAGACAGAGTTGTCGGCGATTTTTCCTATTGTAAAGTCATGCAGTGTGAAACCTTCTGTCGCCGATCCATCGTGCGGTGTGAACACAGCAGCGACTGAATGCTGGCTAAGATAGTCGTGCAGTGGGAAAAGAGCAGCGACCCGACTACTTTGAAAATCATGCAGTCTGAACTTGGCATAAGAGAAAACTTATATAAGCATACTCAACAAACCCATAACCAACATAACACACAACATTAAAGGAAAATTCAAATAGAAAATACAATACAAATAAACAAAAAATTATTAGGGGACATTAGGCTACCCCACATTTACACCAGATCTGCTGAAATATAGTCAATATATACACAAAACATAGGCTATTTTCCAGAAATGTCTGTTATAACATATATATATATATAAAATTATTTATAAGAATGGTTTAATATCATACTCTTCATGAAGACCATATGGAGACATTGTATTTAAGAAATAAATCCAAAAAGAAATCATTCCAAAAAGAAATAAATCCATAATAAATCCTAAAAGATGATCTTTTAATTTAGGGGTACGTTTAAAAACAAGTTTTGTTTTTTCTGGAAAGACTCTCATTAGTCTAGGATCCGAATCAACAATATGCCAATGTTTGTAAACAGATTTTCTGAATTCTGACACAAGTGGGGAATACTTCACGCAACATAAAGGGGACTTCTATGGGTCTTTAGTCCATTTATTTGATCAAAGACAATCATCTTGTGTTATCTGATCAAAACGATTTTTGGCCGAATCAACCCACTCTTGTTTATAACCTTTATTAAGGAATCTTTTTGTCTAGTCCGCAGTCTGCATCGAGTAAGCAATGTTGTCAATGCATATTCTACGTACACGATTGAACTGAGTAATAGGAAGACTTTTGACCATATTACGATCCGTAGGTTTACGATAAAAAGTTCTGTTTTTATGGCCATGCCATCTTTATGCACCTTAATATCTTAGAAATTAATTTGTTTATCAAACTCCAAAGTGAATTTCAGATGTTCATTACAAGAGTTATGCTTATGTTTTCCCGGGGTGCATTTTTGGGCAGCTTGTTTTGGGTGGTTTGTGGGAAGCCTACCCTGTTGTTCCTGATGGTCCACAAGCAGAGATGTTTCTCTGGAGAAGGTCCCTGAAGAGCATCGGTGTAAAAGTTGTCCACATATAATTTGTAGCCTGATCCCAATATCGTTTCATCCACCAGAGCCATGACCGAGTCGTAGCTCAGACCACTGTTTTGCTGGCTCTGAGCTACTGGGGATTTCCCTTCGTAGATGAAAAAATCCCACATGTAGGCATTTAGGGAGTCTGCAAGGACAAAAAGCTTGTACCCCCACTTTGTCGGTTTCGCTTTCATGTATTGCTTCAGACAAATCCTTGACTTTGAAGCAACCATTCTTTCGTCAATGGCAATTTTCTGATGTGGGTGATAAAAACTTCCTTCTGCTTCCAAATCCTTCACGGATTTGCTCATAGAGTGGTTTGACTTTGCAGAGACAGTCAAATGCAGGGGTTCCTTTATTTTTTGCATTCTCAGCATCTACCTTAGGATCGCTGAGGTGGAGGGCTGAGGACACGGCCTGGAATTTCCTGCAGGACATCACTGATGCTGAAAAACTAATGCCATTCAGTCTGGACCCATTCCAGTAGTCTGAAACTGATGGCAGCTTCACCAAACCCATATATATCACTACTGCATGAGAGGAATGACAAAAAGATCCTTCAGGGTGATTCCCTGTCTTGGCCTTCTTGCTGTCTCCAGGTGCTCAGCAGCATAGCTGTTCGAATTTCGGATGATGGTCTGACAAACCGAGGATGAAAAAAAAGTTGAAACAACTGCAGAGGACTGTAGGCCTCTGTTTCAATAATTTGAGGTCCAGGTGTTCGAGCTGGTCTGAATTTTATCACTGGTGGTGAAGTAGCAGGCTCGTCTTGGGTGTACCATCGATCAGTGCTGCTAGTGGAAACACCAATAGAGCCAGATGATGATCTTTCTCTGCCATGATCATTGTCTCTTCCTCGGTTTCTGCTTCTCCTTGTTCCTGTCCGTCTTTCACTTCTTCTCCCTCTTCCTCTGTCACTGTTTTCGCCTCTTTCTCTCAGGCTATCTTTACACAGAAATGATCTGAAGAGAAAACTCAAAAGTGGCGTTGCATTATCACTTTTTATTCTGCGTTTAGACTAGAGGTCGACCGATATGGTTTTTTTCACGCCGATGCCGATCTTTTGAAATCCGGGTCGGCCGATGGACGATTAATGCTGACGATTTATTATGTCCGATATTTGCTTGGTTTTTAACCTCTATTTGAAAGATAAAATGTAAAAGAAATGATAATTACTTAACATAGACAAACTTTCTCAACAAAAACCTTTTATCCTCACAAAAAACATGTATATCCTGAAACATGTCCTGAAACATGTATTTTTGGTTTGTTTTGTTTGTTGACGGACAAAGACAAATGGACATAACCTAATTATCACAAAAATGAGAAAAAAAACTTTAAATTATTTAATTTTTCATAAAGATTTATTATATTTTATATAATTTAACTTCTAACAATAACGTATTTCACTAGTAAATTGCTGTTGAACGACAAAAACCACCAGATGGGAAAATGATATTTTACAAAAACTTGAATTGCACCACAGCGCACCGTCCTTCTGTTCTTCAGACAATGGCATCCCGCTGTTGGACCTTTTAGTCTACAGTGAAGTCGTTTGAATTCGTTGCGGAAGATAACGGTGGTTAAAGTTCCAGTGCTGTATTAGCACCGGGTCTCTTTTTCATTACTTATTTCTCTGCATTGAGTGACAACCCTCTCAAATATAAGACACACAAACAGAACAAATAAAAAGTCTCAGATTCACTCTGTAATTGCAAAATGATTGCTTATTTATTGTGACATGATAGCAACTCTTCTGTGATAATGCAACTTCAACTACGATCCAAAGTAGCCGAATGTCTTGTCGCTTATTCAGGTTTTTTCTCGAAGTTGGCAGTAACATATCAGAAGTTTTTAATTAAATATAAATGAGTTATACGAACTGAATCATTGCTGGAAAATGGAAAATGACTCTAACGGCAGCGCGCGTCAAACACGTGTTCCACGACAACACAAGGCTGCCCACAGATGCGCCTGCCTAATAATCGGCTTGATAAACTGGGATATTGTCCGATGCCGATTATGTTAAAAAATGCCAAAAATCAGCCGATTAATCGGTCGACCTCTAGTTTAGACAAGCGTTTTGGGTGGGAAATCCGCGTGCATATGGTGACGCAAAAGTGTGTAAAATTCAATGTAGTATGCACTCCAGGTGACTAGGTGGCGATGTGAAGCACTGCCACACAACAACACCAAGTCTGTGCGCCTGTGTACAACCTTCACTGTCAAGCAGACTTTTGCGTTTTTACCCTTTCAGCCTAGTTCACACTACATGATTTTAAGCCCGATTTGCAAATCGTTGAGTCACCGACAAGTCAGGGTGTTATCGCGTGCAAATCGCGGGCGATTAGCGGACGATTAACGCTCGGCAATCTGTTAGTATGAAAGAGCCAACAACGCATCAAAGACAGCTCGCAGACACGTCGCCGAGCTCAGAAAAATATCTAGCATGCTAGATATCCAGTGATGTCATGAGCTAGAGCCAATCAGAGCATGGCATGGGTTGAGGTCACCGGGTAAATACGCGAAATGCGCGATTTTCGAACAAACACGTTCAATAGGAGTTTGCAGAAAGATCAGCAACATGTCAAGAAAGCAATTTTGATCTAAAGACTTAGATTTAGACTAAAGATTTAGATCAAAATTGAATCGAACTGTGGCAAGAGCATGAATGCCTTTATGATGTTGGACATGAGATGTACCACAACAGCATCTAGAAAGAGAAAAGGTGGACAGAAATCACAAACGCCCTCAAACAGTGAGCAAAATGTTATTGGAAATGTACATTAAATCTTACTGTAATTCTGTTTGTCATATTGTTCTTTATTTTATAGATCTCTCAACATATATATATATATATATATATATATATATATATAGAGTTATTTATTTTATAGTCCTGTATTATAGAGTTATTTATTTTATAGGTATGTTATCCATTTTTTTTATTTGATAGTTTATTAAAGGGGTGATGAACTGAGAAATGTAATTTTCCTTGAGCTTTTGACATCTAAGAGGTCATCATATTATAGAATATCCTGTAAGTTTCAGAACTGAAAACGTCCTTGTTAGTCCAATAAAAGCTTTTATTGACACAGCCTCTAAAAACGACTCGTTTTTTAAGTGGAGAACTATGACCTCAAAGAGGATAAAACCCCACCCCCGCAGAACATTTCTGTGTTGATTTTGATGTTTGTTTTGGATTGTTGTCCAGATGGAAGATCCAACCACGGCCCATTATAAGATTTCTAGCATAAGCCGTCAGGTTTTGATTTTCTATCTGTTGATATTTGATAGAATCAACAATGCCAATGTATCTGAATAAGAAGTCCAGGACCTCCTGCAGAAAAATAGGCCCCCAACATTAAAGATCCAATGGTCTATTAAATTGTACACATGGGGTACTTTTTATCCTCATGTCCATCAAACCCATCTAGCGTGTTTGCTGCCAAAAAGCTCTTTATTTTGTCTCATCTGACCACTGAACCCTGTGCCGTTTGAAGATCCAGTCGTGTCTGACCACTGAATATGCTGGAGTTTGTTTTTGGAGGAGCGAGGAGGATTTTTCTTGAAACTCTCCCAAACAACATGTGGTGATGTAGAGGTTGTTTTATCTTTTTTTTAGGCTTTCTGACCCCCAAGACTCAACTAATCTCTGCAATTCTCCATCTGGGATCCTTGAAGAGTCTTTGGACACTCAAACTTTCATCCTCACTGTCCATTAAGAAAATATACACACACATCCTCTTCCTCGCAGAATCGTAACATCTTTAGTTGATTATAACTTCTTAATTATTGCCCTGATGGTCAAAATGGGGATTTTCAATTCTTTAGCTATTTTCTTACAGCCACTTTCTATTTTGTAAAGCTCAACAATCTTTTGATGCACATCAGAACCATGTTCTTTGGTTTTACTCATTGTGATGGATGATTCAGGAAATTTGGCCTTTGTGTTTCCTCATATTTAAACTCCTCTGAATCAAGAAGTCATAGCTGGACAATTTCATGTTCCTAGTCACCCTAGTGTGCTAAAAAAGGTAAATATATACTTCATAGGCATTTTATTCATAAAAAAATTCTGGGGGTATGAATAATTGTGGCCAACTTGTTTTGGAGAAAAACATTTATTTTATAATGTGATTTCCCCCCCACTTTCAATTCTTTTACTTTAACGAAAGGTTAGGATTTTGCCAATTATTTGAATGAAAGATCAAAAGGATAAACAATGTGGATTTATTTTTTTACAGCTATTTTGTATCATATTTACCAGGGGTATGATTAATTCTGGTCACGACTGTGTGTGTGTGTGTGTGTGTGTGTGTGTGTGTGTGTTGTGTGTATATATATATATATATATATATATGAAGAGTTTGGTTCCAAAACGCGATAAACGCCATTTTTTTTAAAAATGAGTTACTGCAAAAATCGAACTTTTCAATACCGACCAGATACAAAACAATGTTTAATTTTACGTAAAATGGGATATCCGCCGTGTTATTATGTAATGTTTTCTCCCTTTCTTTCCAAACCGCGACAAACGCCAGTCTCCCTTTTCTGCAAAATGCCACATATCCGCTAAACCAATCGCAACGCACCGTTCCACGCAATGTAAACAGTAACGGCAGCAGCGCTTTAACCAACCCGGCTTCCTGGGTTTTCTCTATTTTGTCCTTTCGATCAACAAACAAACAAAAAAATGAATAATTTTGACAGCATTGGTGAACCTGCGGAGGGTAAGGCATCCTGCATGGGTAAACGTGACATCGAAATCGAATCATTTACGTGAGGAAGAAGATGGACTCGAGAGGAGGAAATGCCGGCTGTTGCTTGTTCTCACACGACAGCATCGATCTTCTGTCACGCTGACACACTGACCCCCAGGGGATCTTTTGGAAAACTTTCAGTTGTTTTATTCAAAGTCAACGAAAACCGAGCAGGACCGAGCCAGTTTACAGCTGATCGCCGTCAAAAAAGTTCAGCGGCGACGTCCCAAGGTTGACAACAGCGATATCGTTAGATCATGCTTAATAAATCATAATTCATGATGATGTGCTCGTCTTAGTTAATGTTTTAATTAAGGTTTTGTTCATCCATGAAGTCATGAATGAAAAACATTGAACTGTTAAAAAAAAAAAACGTTGATAGTTCCTGATGATATTAATATAAATTAATGCATAATTCATTTATTCATGAATTCATGATAATTAAAGTGTTTTCATGATAACCTTAAAGTGTTACCGAATATTGTTATATTAAAGCAATGGATTTATAGTATGCACAAGAAATTCAATGTGTATAAAATTTTATTTTGATTAATTGCATTTTGAAAAAAAATAAATTATTGGATTTATTGCATTTTGGGGGAAAAACGATCTGTTTTTATAATAAATCTTTGGAAATCAAAACCTGGATTTCATTTTTTATTGTTATTATAACCTACAAATGCTATGTGAAAATTTGAAACCGAAAATAGTGGTTTTCATCTTCCCATTTTCTTGCTAAAGAAAACACAGTTTTACTCAAATTCATCAAAATGGATTTATAGCGTTTTGGAACCAAACTCTTCATATATAGAGGTGTGTGTATGTATGTATGTATGTATGTATATATATATCAGTGGAGATTTCTTTAAGACTGCAAGGGAAGCCCAGCTTCCCCTATAATGTCAAACAAATAATGATCAAATGTGTACTATTGTGTTAACATTTTAATGAGTAAAAATGCGTTAGAACACGGTAATCTCGAAGACGAGTTCGTTCAGAATAAGCAACAAATAGCAGGTCGGCTGACTTGATCTCCTTCTCATGCAGCGCCTCCTGTAGCGCGTCACAGTGCATGCATTTTCCTATGGCATTTCCCCGTTGAAGCTCGGCGTCCATTGACTTCAATGGGGCTGCTTTGAACAGTTTTTTTCAGTGCTGTTAAAGTAGACGGTCATTGGATAAATGCTGCGATTATGTCCCGCCCACGGACGCCGGGCGTCTCTGGGTTTAATAGGGAAGTGGGCTGGCCTGGCGTCCGCGTGATGATTGGAGGATTGCATCTCCTTTTGATTGACAGTGATTTCACCCAATAAAAAAATCGCTGACGCGGAAGCTAGTTTAAAGACTTCGTGCTCAGTCTCGTCGCGAATTTTGTGTGTATTTTACTCGAAAGACGAACTACTGTAACATATTTCTTAGTATTTGCAATTTTCATCAGATATTTCTCAGTTCAACCTAATTCCTACATTTCTTCCGTCGATGTCCGGTGTCTTGTTACATGTGCGGGCGTGGTGTTTGAATCACGGCACATCTGTCTAGTTTGGTTTCACTTTTGTGTTGGGATTCGGACATGCATTCTCCGCGTGTTTGTTTTCGGTTGTGAGTGCACAGGATGACCTTATGGTCGTACTCATGCGTAACGTTAGCGTTCTGTCTTGTCGTGTTCGCTCTGTTCAGTGTGTTGTGTTGTGTATTGTGTAGCACATGGTTTGTGTTTACATCGGCCGCGTGCTTTCATGTCATGTTTTGTCTTGTGCTGTGTAGCACACAGCTTGTGTTTTAAACTAGCTGTGTGCTTTCATGTTGTCATGTTCTGTGTGAACACGTGTCTTATGAGTGTTCTCATCGTTCTTCAGGTCTCATTTTGTGTGAGCACAATTGCTTTTTAATTTGTTTTATTGGTCATGTG
The DNA here is from genome assembly GCF_016745375.1 of Pimephales promelas. Next base: position 621,184 of record NW_024121176.1, on the reverse strand, counting down.
TTTTTGTCATGTTTGGTATGAGCACATGGCTTGTGCTTGTCATGTGTTTGTTGTGCCATATGTGCTTTCCTGTCATTGTGACTCCCATCTTGTTTCCTGATTTTTAGTTATTTTGCCCCACCTGTCCTCCCTCGTTACCTGCCTTTTTTGCTCCCAATTTATTCCCCTTGTTTTTTTTTGTTGTTTTTATCAATAAAATAAAGCCCATCGAGTCCTCGCTCTTTTCACCATCCCCACACCTGACAGTCGAGTTTAAAAAAAAAGAAGAAGAAAAAAGAAGAGCTTCCCCTCTTTGAAAGACCAGCAGCCGCCACTGATATATATATATGACTTTTGGCTTCTTGTTACTGATCTGCCCCACTCTTAATCAACACAGGAACTCAAAATGTGGATGACAATGCTTTATTTCCTGCACACAGAGCATTAAGAGAGAAAATGGCGAATCGTTAGGTTCACAGCTCTACCTATCCAAGATATATTCACCTCGTTAGAAAGCACATGGCAAACATGACGCAGTTGGAAATCGCAGACATAAAACAATCAAAATACTCATAAATACAGACGGAAAACACTCTTACAAGTTAATCTGTCTTTTATGAACAATCCATCAAATAATCATAAATCATTTAAGATGAAATTATACTTTTTTCCATTTTTAGTACGGAGCTCAGACGGAAAACCGACTCACCCACAGCAGTTCTCTCTTACTCTGCTGCAGATCGTCCGTGCGCACGGTAGCCTATAGCGCCACCCGCGTATCCCATAGGAAGTGCAATCCCACTGTTGCAGGATTTAATTTAAGAACTCACAACTATATTATTTATCCCATCACATCTAAATATATTAGGCATGTGCCGGTATCAAATTTTCATGCTGATGTTAATTGATTGAGCTTTTATCACGGTATACGGTATTATCACAGTATTTAATTAAATTACATTTTAATGCTCAAGAAAAACAGATGCATTGTGGGTCTCTAAAAAATACCCCAACCTACATCACAATGTGTAATTGTGATTTTCAAAACATATGGTAACTAAACCGAATTGTTTAAAGTTTAGTGACAACATGTTACAATGTTTACATGGTACAATTAGTGGTAGGTTACTATTTGTATTATTCAATTAAATTCTTGGATTTGATTTCAGTCTTAATTCAATATTGACTCATTTGGATAAATATTAGGTAGGCCCCAGTGTGTTAATGTTTCTCAAGAAAAAAAAAACCCTCACATAATGCTGTAAACATACCAGAGAAATTAAATCTAATATTTAGCAAAATACTCCTCGCTATTTTTTTCTATTCAACTAATGTGCCGGTCATTAAATGATGACCCCCCCTTTAAATGAAAATAAGCTAATGCGCGCTCTAAAAGTCTAAATTCGAATGTATTATATTTCACAGTATTTTGAAGAGCCCGCGATAACAATATCGTGCATATCCATCACCGCGACACATGTATAATATATATATATATATACATATTTGAGATGTCATGCATTAGTATATACAATCAAATTACTTACCAAATTACCACCTGATATGAGCCTCTGAGTCCAGTTCTCATGTAGGCCCTCAACACTGCAACAGAAAACTAAAGTTTTTACAGAAATTTTAAAATGAATGCAATGTTTATTCACAAACTCAAAATGTAATGTTTTCACAAGTGTTATATTTGCCTTTGAGCGGGGTCCGTTTGGGTGCGGGTGTCGGCCTCTACAGCTGGCAGGTTTTGTAAGGTTGTATTTTTATATACGTCAAATACTCGTAGGTTATAGAGAAGGGCTTGAACAAGGGAAATGTCACAATGGTCTTTGTGAAAGCCTATATATATGTATATATATTTGTTTGATTTGTGACAGTGTATTTTTGTTATATATTTATAGACACACACACATTTGTAAATAGTTATTGTAAGTGTTGTTTTTATGTTCTCGTTTGCAAAAAAAAAAATTAACCCAGCCTCTGACGTTACACAAATCAGTGTAATTGCAGTGCCATAGGGCTGTCACTTTTTATTTGATATTCGAATATGCATTCGAACATGACGTGAAATATACGTATTCGAATATAAATAAACTATCCGGTTTTTAAAGTGCCATGTTTAGCACATTTTTTAAAAACTTTTTATTTATTTTATTGTTTGCCATTTCATCCAAGAGCGGGCGCTCTAAAGCCTAGTTCACACTACATGATTTTAAGCCCGATTTGCAAATCGTTGAGTCACCGACAAGTCAGGGTGTTATCGCGTGCAAATCACGGGCGATTAGCGGACGATTAACGCTCGGCATTCTGTTAGTATGAAAGAGCCAACAACGCATCAAAGACAGCTCGCAGACAGCTCGCCGAGCTCAGAAAAATATCTAGCATGCTAGATATCCAGTGATGTCATGAGCTAGAGCCAATCAGAGCAAGGTATGGGTTGAGGTCACCGGGTAAATACGCGAAATGCGCGATTTTCGAACAAACACGTCCAATAGGAGTTTGCAGAAAGATCAGCAACATGTCAAGAAAGCAATGGACTCAAGATTTAGATCAAAATTGAATCGAACTGTGGCAGGAGCATGAATGCCTTTATGATGTTGGACATGAGATGTACCACAACCGCATCCAGAAAGAGAAAAGGTGGACAGAAATCACAAACGCCCTCAAACAGTGAGCAAAATGTTATTGGAAATGTACATTAAATCTTACTGTAATTCTGTTTGTTGTGATATTATATTGTGAAGTAAGAGGATATTCAGTTCAAGGATTTAATTGTCATATTTAGTTTGAAACAGAGAATTAAAACAAAAGAATTAGTGGGGGTGCATAACTGAGAATTGATGAATAATGCATTTTCTTTATTAATTCTAGACTTTACTGTTGAGGACATTAAGATCAGGGCCGTATCCCTGCGAACGCTTGTAGATGAGATTGAATCGTTGGATGACAGAGTTGTTGTCCAATCCTGTATTGCGTCAGCTCCAGTTGCGGATCAATCATGATGTGTCGTTTGGTGTGAACGGCTCAACAACTTGAACACTCCTGATTTCACAGAGAGCAAATCATGTAGTGTGAACTAGGCTTAAAGGGGGTCGCACACTGGACGAGAAGCTCAGCGCCGCGCCACATCTTTAACATTCGAGCACATTATTCTCTATGAGTGTACAGTACACACACCGGCGGCGCCGTTCGGCGTCTGTCCGCGGCGCCCAGCGACGGCTCAGGACCGTGTTCAAAACCTGCTGCGCCACAGAGCGCCATTTACATAGTGTTATATAAAATTTAAATTATTTTTGTCTCAAATCATTGCTGATGGATCCTGACTTCGCCCTATCCTGCAATATACATGTAGTTTTGCATTCATTTACAGAAATCAGCTGCTTGAATGGCAATTGCTGATGTTATTGGATTTTCAGGTGAGATTCTCATTTCATTCAGTGAACGGATACTCTGAGGTAAAGTTTTCAGACTGCAGACTCATTTAATTGTGCAGTACAATCATAACATAGAACAGACATTATCTTCATTTCATGTCATTAAACAACAATATTGCTGGCCATACACTGATGAGAAAGTGCGCGTCCGGTGTGCGATACCTGGAGTTGTCCTAGATGTGGCGCTGTGCTTCTTATCCAGTGTGCGACCCTCAAATCAAGCGAATAATTGCCAATAGTCTCCCTGTTTTAAAAATGTAAGAAACGCACAGAACGGACCCCAACTCATCTAAGGGGCTGTTTACACCTGGACACTTCATGCGTTTTCTCAGATCGGATAGCTATCTGATTTATCAAAACGATTTCATTTACACCTGGCCACATGAATGTGTTTTTGTCGTTTCTGTGTCGTTTCTGTACTTTTAATGAAGATGGTAGTGTTAATCGTCTGCGACTTTCACTTTGATTTGCGATAGATTGCGGCGTGTTGGCTTGATGGGCGTTCAGCTGCTCATCTGAGGTGATGGTGTCGCAGTAGCGTCGTCATATCTGACTAAACTAGCATGACATATGGCCTATAACACGCTCTCACACGTTTATTTTTTAGCATTTTTGGGAGGAGTAACATTTACATATGTGGTTTCAAGAACCAGATGCATTTACACTTGTCCAGTTTCGTCTTGAATACGGCCCAGAGCACCTCCTGAAGTGGTTTGAGCGATCGGATTCAAATCCGTCTCGAATGCGTTTCGGGGGGCATTTACACCTGGTCTTTTCACGATCTATCCGATCACAGAAAACGCATGAAGTGGCCAGGTGTAAACGGCCCCCGGTTCTACACCGTAGATACTGTACCACTCCTCTCAACATTGACGCGCAAATACCTGTTTGTGCGCTCCGAGCGCGTTCTCCACCGCGGGCAACATCGCCAATAAAAAGATAGCCGTACTTATTTAAGATCAAGTTAATAAATTGGTGTTTCTAGCAAACAATATTAAGAACTGAATGCAGGCTAGGCTATAGGCTTGACTTCTGCTGCTGTTTAAGCTGTCAAGTTATTGTTTGTGACGTGCTGTTCAGATTCAGTTTTTTTCTTCCATGTAGCCTAATTTTGTGATTGACTATGCATAGTGCCACTTCATATAGATTAAGTTGATAACCTGCTGTTTAAAACATTAAGTCAAAGATTTTTTTTCAGACAGGCCTGAGTCCTGTTTATGACTGTCAGACTGTTAATAAATTTGTGATTGAATCTCCGTTACGGTGTTTTTCTTTTTCTTTTTTTGGTGGGGGGCGGGGCTCGTAGAAATTGGAATATATTCGAATACATTGCTTGATATTCGATAACCGTTCGAATTAGATTTTTCTCAAAAGTGACAGCCCTACAGTGCCAGTCCCAAGCCTGGATGAATGTGGAGGGTTTTTTACTCACGGTTCACTTTATGTTTAGATGGCTTCGGTCACAGCCATAAAAAAAGGGTTAGAGTTAAAAAAAAATAAAAAAAAATAATCATATACATATATACATGTCACAAATACAACATTCAGGCATTCAAACCATTTTTAAAAATGTGGATTTTTATTTTATAATGTTCCATTTTGAGGTTTTCTCTTAACTAAATGTAAACCTAAACAAAAATACTGCATTTTGGTTATTGTTTGTTAACGTCAGTACAATTTAAAAACAGTCAGTCAGTGTTAGTTTACAGTGCAGTTAAATAATGCAAACAGTAAAGGTTGGAAAGACAGTAACAACTATTAAGACATGTTTAGTTTCGTTTATATAGAATTAGGAATTAAAATCGGAAGCAAACACAGCAATGTTTCTAAAATGGTGTAATGTAAACATTATTTCATTTATCTTACATTTCCGTCAACAAACATAACTTTGAAACGTTAAAAGGGAGAGCTATATGTACTGTGTGTATATGTCTGTAAATGTAAATATAAGTGAACTAAAGAAATAGAACAACTTGCAGCAAGTTGCATTTTGAAACAATGACTTTTTTTGTTTTTAAATGTTCTATGTATATTTATCCCCCAGTTAAAAATCCTGTGTGTAACCTAATGTAATCAGGTCCATGCACTCATCTTTAATTATATTTTAACTAATTTTGAATGATAAATTACAAGATCCTAAGAAACTCTGTTGTAGTATTACCAATGCATTTACTTTAATATGAAGTATAAATTCGTTGTGAGCACGCCACACAAAGTGGTGTGTGTGTGTGTGTGTGTGTGTGTGTGTGTGTGTGTGTGTGTGTGTGTGAGTGTGTTTGGGCTGTGAATAGGCTAAACTACAGCAAACTACAGGTGCTTTCTAGAATAGGATAAAAATATTGCAAAAAAGTGAAGATGGAAGAAAAACGCGAGTAAAAACATTGGAATGGTTTTAATTTTTATTTTATTTTAACACTACTTAGCTAATACAGCATTAGTAACTGCTGTAGTTAATATTAGCAAATATGAATAAACGCTGTATATGCGGAGTTCATGGTCAGTTCATGTAGAGTTATGTTTATAGAAATATATATGAATTACAATTGAAAGTAAACAGAGCAAAAAAGTCCTTTAACTGTTTAGCTTGAAGCTTTGCATTCTAATATTGGGACTTTTAATGTGAAGGGAAAAAATGTGCACCTTTGGACACTGTTGAATTGTCAGATAAACAAGGTGTGTTTGTAACGGAGCAAGAGTTGGAAAAAAAGTCAAGTCAAGTCACATTTATTTATATAGCGCTTTTCACAATACAGATTGTATCAAAGCAGCTTCACAGTGATAACATGAAAGTAGTACAACACAGATCAACAACATTGCTAAACACTAAATAAATAACCCCAACTGAGCAAGCTCAAAGCAAGCCAAAAGCAAGGCGACAGTGGCAAGGAACCAAACTCCATCAGATTGGATGGAGAAAAAACCTTGGGAGAACCCAGGCTCAGTCGGGGGCCAGTTCTCCTCTGGCTTACATTCATATTGTTTAAATATAAATATTAAATATAAATATTGTTTATGAATCAAACGGCGCCATAACATATCGCCGGCGTTGAGTCGTCTCTTCACAGGCGTTGAGTCGTCTCATCACAGGCGTTGGGGCATCCGAAATCCCCGTGAGAGGCTGGACACAAAACTGGACCTGACGAACGCCATTTTTCTCGGGACAAGCGTCCCGAGATAACAGCAGAAAGGCAGATGGGAAATAATTAGCATAGCTGATGTTCATAATGATTTCCGTTATAACTCACAAACTCTCCGTAACCCGAACTCTCCGCAACCCAACCATACGCGCCGACCCGTTTGTCTAAAAGGCTGTCGAGCCCCACTGGTGCGTTAAGCAGTTTCAGTGGCAAACGGTTCCGTATGGCATAACAGAGGACTAGAAGGTAAGCATTATGTGAATGCTTGACTAAAGAGAAGCGTCTTTAATCTAGTTTTAAACTGTGTCAGCGAGTCAGAGGCTCGGACCGTATCGGGAAGGCCATTCCAGAGTTTTGGAGCTAAATGCGAGAACGCCCTCCCTCCTTTACTGGACTTCGATATCCTAGGAATGACCAGAAGCCTTGAATTTAGTGATCTTAAGGAACGCGGTGGATTGTAGGGCGAAAGAAGGTCCGTTAAGTACATAGGTGCTAAACCATTTAGGGCTTTATAGGTCAGTAGTAGTATTTTGTAGTTGATGCGGAACTTAATAGGTAACCAGTGTAGAGATGATAAAATCGGTGTTATATGATCATATTTTCTTGACCTAGTAAGAACTCTAGCAGCTGCATTTTGTACTAACTGTAGCTTGTTTATTGAGGATGCAGGACAACCAGCTAATAAAGCATTACAGTAATCTAGTTGTGAAAAAAAGCGAACGAAAGTGATTCAAAATGGAAAGGTTTGTGTTTATTTATTTCATCTTTTTTGTTTTTTGTTTTTTTGGGGGGTTTTTTGCATCATGGACGTTCAAAAAATATTTTTTAGACAACCTATATACGTGTTAACACGGCCGGCTTTGCCAACAGGCGACACAGGCGGCCGCCTGGGGCGCCATCTTCTGGACGGGGCGCAATATTGCAGAATTTAAAAAAAAGTTATGTGTATTAAATGTATGTATTGTATTATGAAAGCTGCGCTGTACACTTTTACTGTGCACTGTCCACACACTGCTTGTATTTGTCCATTTCTTTTACTAGATTATACAATCCTAAAAAACGTCTGAGTCTCTCTGACAGGCAGCTGTCAAACTCACGCGCGTTGCTCAGCAACCGGGAGTGGCGCGAAAATATTTAAATGCGCTTTAAATGCGACAATTGTGTGCGAATGTCGGGCGGCTTCATCAGCAAGGGCTCTCTGGGGCTTTTCCCAAGGGAGAGCCACCCCCACATAATAAATAATAAAAAAACAGGATGAATGACCAACAACTTTTTACAGCTTAACAGTGAATAAAATGCAGTATTATTATTATTATTAATAATATTAATAATAATATTATATCAATTTACCAAAGTAAAACTTTAAACTTTTTGTGGTAAGCTGAACTTTTTGCAGTAAGCTATGAGCTAACAGCAACAACATGCTGTGTTACAGCTGTTGATCTCACCAGGCACAGCTCCTTGCTAGATGTTTAAATAAATAATTCAGTATTTCGCAACTTTTTCCAAATAAATTTACTTTTGTCCAGATGCAATGAGACAATATCTGCAGCCACGACGACAGACATCGGTTGACGCTGCAGCACTGTCTACGACTGCTGGACCTCATGGTGAAGAATGTAAGCTTTTTTCTGATTTGGAGTATGATTGCAGGACAGATCTTTCTCAATTTTTTTTCTCAATTATTAATAAGAAGGCACACAAATATGAATTTAATATTTGTATTATATTTTAGAAGAAAGCTATGTAACTAACAGGTGGGTGTCTAGCGAAATTTCTACTTCATCCGACACATCGGGGAGTGAGAATTGCCTATCACACTGTCTAACACACAGCATGACATTTTACGCCAGTCTCTGTTTCCTGTTTACGCTGCAGCATCTATCCAGCCATCATGCAGCAGCAGCACATTTACTGAGCAACAATCTCAGCATCAAGAACCAGGTGAGTCGACTACTTGTCAAGCTATTTGTAACCTACGGTTGAAACGGTCTTCTTCAAATTAAACGGATTATCACATCAATATATGCCATCTTAATCTATCTAAATCCACACCAGACACTTGTTTTTCACATAATCTCTGGTTTTCAACACTAAATACTCAACTCTAAAGACACCCTAACATACACATTTCAAATGGTCTTCTTACTTAAAGATGTTGTATTTGGACGGACATTAGTTTGTGTGTTTAGATGGACATTAGTTTGTGTGTTCATACTAAATTAACATTCATTGGCATATATAATGGCATTTTCATCAATAGTTTGGCATAGTAACTACAAATCTATTACTTGAATAAGACATTATCGTGGGTTAAATTTTCCATGTAACCCTACTGAGTTTACTCATTATACGACACAATGAACACCTGAAAACCTGGGTCTTGTATTTGAAGTAAAATCATCACTATTGCATCTACAGATATTTTTAAAGTTGCTCTATGTTTGTGTGTTTAATTTTCTCACAGAAGAAGGACCCAGCACCAGCAGACTCAGTGCTCCAATCCAACAGCCTGAAGACACATCATCAGCTTCAAGAGATGTCTGTGAACCTGTACAAGCTGGCCCTGTGGATCCTGCCACCAGTTGACTGATATAGTGAGAACTGAATTAGTTAGTCGAGGACCTTATGAAGTAAAAACAGATTTCACATTCCCTAAAAGTGAGGATGGAAGAAGTTTCCATAACCACTATGTCCACAGGCAGTTAGTGAATGGGGAGAAAATTAAGAGAACGTGGCTGATGTATTCGCCCAAAAGGGATAGTTTATACTGTTTCTGTTGCAAGCTCTTCTCCCAGAAAGCATTTAAATTAAGTAGGGATGGGTTTCAATACTGGAAAAACTGTAGTGAGACTCTAAAAATGCATGAGAATAGTCCAGAACACACCAAGAACATGGGATTGTGGAAGGAGCTAGAGAGCCGCATAAGAACAGGCCAAACAATTGACAAAGTGGAAATGGCACTGATAGACGCAGAAAGAAGACGGTGGCATGAAGTGCTTACCAGGTTGGTCACCATCATCCAGTCATTGGCTGAGCGCAACATTGCTCTCAGGGGGACCTCTGACAAATTAAATGCACCTAACAATGGCAACTTCCTGAAGGAAGTGGAGCTCATGGCTCAGTTTGATCCTGTCCTAAAGGAGCACGTTGCCAAGGTGGAAGGAGGAGCGAACCATACATCATACCTCGGGAAAAATATCCAAAATGAAATCACTGAGTGTATCAGTGAAAGGATTGTGGAGTCCATTGTGTCTGAAATCATACAGTCAAAATATTTTTCAATAATTTTAGACTGCACTCCAGATTTGAGCCACAAAGAGCAGTTGTCAGTGATTCTGAGAATGGTTTCAATTGAAGGCATTCCTCAAATAAAAGAGCACTTCCTGGGGTTCCTTGAGGCAGAAGAAACAACTGGAGAAGGCCTTTCAGCGCTAATTTTAGGGAGACTTCAAGAGTTACGCATCCCATTTGAAGACTGCAGGGGGCAGTCATACGATAATGGTGCAAATATGAAGGGGAAGAAGGCAGGTGTTCAAGCAAGACTACAGCAAATAAACCCCCGTGCACTATTTGTGCCATGCGGAGCACACACTGTTAATTTAGTTGTCTCAGATGCAGCAAAGAGCTCGGCAGATGCAACTGGCTACTTTGGCTAACTGCAAAAACTGTTCACTTTGTTTTCTGCTTCCACTAAAAGGTGGCCCATTCTCCAAAAGCACGTGAACACAACACTGAAGTCCTGGGCAGATACACGATGGGAGAGCCGAATTAACAGTGTGGCGGCTGTAAGGTTTCAGGCTGCCAAAGTTAGAGATGCCCTCATTGAGGTTAGAGACAGCACAGCAGACTCGGTCATAAAAGTAGAAGCACAGTCTCTAGCTGAAGAAGTTGGTTCATACCGCTTCTGCATTTGCACTGTTGTCTGGTATGACATTCTAGTAAAAGTCCAGAATGTCAATAAACTGCTGCAGTCTCCAACCATGCACTTGGATGTTGCTGTGGACCTCCTGAAAAAAGCTGAGGTCTCCCTTGCCAGTTACAGAAGCACTGGTTTTGCTGATGCACAATCCTTTGCTAAAGAATTGTGTGAGGAGATGAATGTAGTTGCTGCCCTACAGCAGAAGAGGCTCAGAATGACCAAAAGGCAGTTTTCCTACGAGGCTCCTGATGAGCAGCTTGGTGATGCACTGAAGAGAATGGAAGTTTCTTTTTTCAATGCAGTTGTTGATGTGTGCATTTCATCTCTAAGAGAGAGAACAGAAATGATGGGTAACATTGCTAGCAAGTTTAGTGTTCTCACAAACTTCCCTAATCTCCCAGCTGATGAGCTTGTGAAGCAAGCTAAAGAACTGGCCCACACCTTGACCTTTGGAGATGAATCAGACTTCGATGCGGAAGAACTGATTGTGGAGATGCAATATTTTCCAACTTGGCCGAAACCCAAAATGACAAGGTTTGAACTGCTGGTGTTTCTTGAGGGGAAAAACCTTAAGGAAGCATATTCCAATCTATGGATAGCACTGAGAATTGCCGTCACCACTCCAGTGACTGTGGCATCTGCTGAGAGAAGCTTCTCCAAACTCAAGCTAATAAAAACATATTTGCGATCCACAATGTCTCAGGAACGTCTCAGTGGACTGGCATTAATAAGCATCAATCAGGAAGTGTCAAAACAAATTTCATTTGATGAAACCATACATGCTTTTGCTGCTAGGAAGTCCAGACGAGTTAAGTTTTGAATGACATTGGAAGTGTTTGAGTTTGAGATTATCTCTTTGTGTAAATAGCCCACAATCTTTTCTAACTTTGCCAAACCTAAAATGAAAACACTTTTAACTTCTGTTGCTTTTAAAGAGTCGTTGTGTGAACATTTAAAATAAAAAAATGAATAACTATGGAATAACTGTGGAGGTGCTTTTTCCGGGGTGGTATGGGGGGGGATTGGCACTCTCGCCTTGGGCACCAAATAACCTAGAGCCGGCCCTGCATGTTAACTAACTTCGTGTCATGAATAATTTAATTGTAAAAAAAAAAATGTTTTAGTACATTTCTTTCCACTCTTATTTTGTAACAACACAGTTGTTAACTATCTCCATGTCTGTGACCGATGCGACTTTAATCTAAAATTTTCGATGTCTAATGGTAGGTACGCGACTATCTCGCGGCTGCCACCTTGGTTCCACTCGACGCAACTACAGATTTCCTCAGGCGACATGCGGTGTTACGGAATTATGGGATTTCTGGGTTTTCATTGATAACACCACCGGAAGAACCATAGAGACCGTCTCGTTTTCAGTCACTTTTTTTCCTGTTGAACTACTGGCCGTGTGAGCGCGCCGAAGTGTGTTGCTCGTAAAATCGCTGTTGTTGTTTGAGATGAAGGTGAGTAAAAACATTCTTGAAATTGTAATAGGCATTTAGTTTAATTGCTAAACAACAAGTGAACGAAATTTGAATTTGAACGATGACCACAGGAGTTTTACCAACCGCAAAATCTGCTTCAGTGGACAAAGAGAGAGTTGATGAGTGTGTCATATAGCCATAGTGAAAAAGAAAAAAAAGTTCTGTCCAGACATGTAGGGGCATTTAGGCAGGGTGTAACAGTTCTGTCTAAACTCTTTTGGTGCAAGTATATTGTGATTGTCAAAACATTTGGTTTAGTGACAGCAACATGATACAATGACATTGTATAGCTACTGTTTTTATTATTGCTTTACACAAAATTCACGATTTCAATTCAAATTTTGTGATTTGATTCCGATCTTGATTCAATATCAATTCGTTTGGATAATTATCAGGTGCCTAAGAATAGATGCACGTTAGTTTTTCTCAAAAAAAAAAAAAAGTGTCTTCCACTTACACATTTTTTTCTGGTGTATTCAGCAAAAATGCCAAAGGTCAAAAGAAAGAAAACAAAATGTTAATTGCCTGAAGTCTCTAATAATATTAATCATATAGATTGTGTACTATATGAAATGATACTTGCTGTTGATTCTGGAATAAGTGTTTTTTTTTTTTTACAGAAATGCCTGGAAGATTTTGTAAAATCCACAGCAGTCCCTGACCCGCCTGATGTTCAAGCTGATGTAGTGATGTCTGTAGTGATGTCTGAGGATCCCAGGTCTAGTACGCCTTCCACTGAGTCCTCTTATCAAGCACTGATGTTGTTCCCAGCCCAGCATTACGACCTTTTGATCCGAACAATGGTCAGCCTCCCCATGGTGTTGATATGCATGATGACCCCAATCTACTGGAGATGTTGGACCCACTGATTCGGATTACACATTACACACACCAGATGTTCAATCAACATTAAGTGAAAGTCCAACAACACTGATGAAAAACAACAGCGTCCAAGGTCTCAGGCACCCCTGAATGAGTGGTCTACTATATCCAGTCAGAATCCAAAGTGCAGATCAATGCACACCACAGACATAATAAATACATAGATGCCCTACAGACAAATTTATGAGCCATTTCCCCTCTACATCCTAAACACCAGGGCTCCAGACTAACTTTATTCACCTCCGTCCTGGAAACGTCCTGAAAAACAATTTGAACCACCCTAAAGTGAATGTCAACCGTACCAAAATAAAAATGTTGTTTCTGTATTTTGTTATTATCATCCATAGCTGTTAGTTGACTAAAACAATTCAGATGACTAAAACATAATGGGTTTAGTTCAATTGTAATGCATTAATTTAGAATTTCTCTAAAATTTCCAAACCTACATACTTCCAGAGAAAACATCTATTAACCAGTTAATATGAATGATTTTAAAGTTTGAACATGCAATGGAGATACAGATATAACTACTGTGACTTAAAAAATATCTTTTCCAATATAACCACTTTTCCTAAAGTAGTCTTCTTTTCAATGAACGATATGCATTCTTTATTGCATATCATTATTTATTCTTTCAAGCAAACATATCTATTTGTGTGAATTAAATATAATGAATCCTTATTAAAGCTATTAACGAGCAGTGAATGCTTTTCTATTTTTCTTTTGTAGCTTGAGACCGCATTAGGTTTATTAATCACTGTCACTTCAAGACATCGGATCATGTCCAATGATGACATGCGGATCACTAGCTGCGTTTGCATGGACCCTTATAACCGGATTGATGGCTCAATCGGACTAAAAATCCTTCATGTAATCACCTTAATCGATCCAGTTGAGCTCGATCTGACTGGAATTTCGATCAGATTGAAAGGGGTGGTTTACTCATTTTGTAATCCGATCGAGTGAACATGTACACACTTGATCGGATTGAAAACCGAAACTAAAAGGACTGTGCATGTTCAATGACGTTGCAATAGCGTAATGACCTATGACGCACAGAACAAGCTGTTCTTCCTGTTGAATAAAGTGTCATATAAATTTAAATATAAATACATTTTTAACGTTTTATGAGACATGCAGCACATGTCAACCCGTGTGCCACTGGGTAGATCAGCACGTTACAGTACAAATGTGCGCATCTGCCACAAACGCTGGAACTTTAACCAGCGTAAGATTTGCGACATCATTAAGCCATTTGATAGATGACACGCTGCGTTGTAGTCAGCGCTTGGTCGTTTAATTTTGGGATTTTCTAAATAAGTTAGCCTAATAGGACTAATAAATTGACACGCATACAAAAATGTCTTTTGTCCTGTAGGCGTCCTGGAGAATATTTCTGTTTGTCCTAAACACATTTTCTATCGTCCCCGGGACGATAGGACGCCCTTAGTCTCGAGCCCTGCTAAACTCCTCCCGTCGATGCAACCTACTTCCGTTCCGGTGGGCTGGGTTTGTTTTGCTAGCTAGCTCTGTTGTGCCGACAAAGCGCTGATATCACACTGACTGAGGATAACAATTACAGCATGAAGAAAGGTGGTTCGGGAACGATGTGTGCGGTAGTTGTAGGACCCTATAAATTCCGCGATCACGGAATCGCGGACGGAATCGCGGAATTGGCCAAATAACGCAGAATCTACCCAGACAGCAAACTGACATTGAATCAACGTGGAAATGACGTCTCTCATGACATTGAAACAACGTTGATTTTGCTCATCGAATTAACGTTGAACCAACGTCAGACGCGGCATTCTTCAAAGCTAAATGAAAATCGAAAATTGGTTTGCTTTCATAACGTTGAAACAACGCGTTGATTTCAAGTTGATTTTCCGTTAGTTTTGAAAGAATGACGCGTCTGACGTTGGTTCAACGTTAATTCGATTGTCATATTTCCACGTTGATTCAATGTCAGTTTCCTATCTGGGTAGTGTTAACACGGAATTTCGCGGAATTTTACATATATGGAATAAAATTTGTTTTTTGTGTGGGAGAAGAACGTATGTCTGGGGAAAATGCAGAGAGACGGGGAAGCAAATCTGGGCGACACAACCCCTCCCGTCATTTCAGCTCATGACGGCATCAAAACAATAGCCGCGTTTCCACTGAAAGCATGGCGAAGCGGCTCTCCACGGCTCTGCTTTCGTCGGCGAAAAAGTTAAGAAACTCGTCGCACACACACTCAAAGTCCCCTCCGTGCACGTCTGTCTATGAGGTGCCGGACCGAGTGTGTGTCCGAGTCGAGAGTGCGCACGAGAGACGAGACAGCACGCTCAACAGTGCACGCGAGAGACAGAAGCTGCGTCCCAATGTGCATACTATGCCCGAAATAGTATTCACAGTAATGTCACGTACTATTTAGGATGGATAGTATGCATATTACGATGCAGCTAGAGTGTGACTTTTATTATAACTTATATAAACTAATATAATTTATTTTTACAGGACAGTTTAAAGCTCATAACCATATTTTGTTGTTACTTGCAGTACTTAGAGTGCAGTTTTATGTTGCATCATGCAGTATTTGTCATTTTAAGAGTAAATGCCTATTTTATTTGTGTACATTTTAATCATTAACATTAAAAGCTCTTTTTACAACTAAAATAACAGTAAAGGGTAAAAAAACAACAACTGAATTCCCAAAAATTAAAACGGAATTTGCAAAAATTAAACTGGAAAAAAAACGGAATTTGGGAAAAAATAAAACTGATTTTATAGGGCCCTATAGTTGGTTGCAAACACTCGAGAAAGCACCTGAACGAGTGGATATAGAGTGCTACGACCGCAAACGCCAAGGAGGACATTCACTGACAGCGCATTCTCTTTTTTCTTGTTGCGCATGCGTGGTTTAAAGCATTTGCATGAATTAGAGCATGGCCATAACCCTAGCTAGATATTTTTGATTAAATCTGAGAGCTGGATCACTCCTCCATACTAGTCTATAGGCTTCTTGAGGGATTGAAACTTGCTGGCCTCGAAAAGTTATTAAAGGTTAAAGATAAAGATTAAAGACGTTAAAATAGTCCAAGTGACTACAGTGGCTCAATCTTAACTTTATCACAAAGAACAGTTTTTGTGTGCTAAAGTACATTTCTGGAGTGTTAAAGATTAAAAGAAAAAAAACAAGAACCGTACAGAACCGAAAACCGTGACCCGAAAACCGTGATACAAACCGAACCGTCGGTTTTGTGAACTGTGCCACCCCTACGACTATTGAGTGCATAACTGAACATAATTATTTGAAGGTTGACTTTTTTTGTATTAAAAACACTTCTTTTACTGGTCGGATGAAATATGCTAATTTTTTGAGATAGGAATTTTGGGTTTTCATGAGCTGTATGCCAAAATCATCAGTATTAAAACAATAAAACACCTGAAATATTTCAGTTGCTGTGCAATGAATCTACAATATATGAAAGTTTAATTTTTATCATTACATTATGGAAAATAATGAACTTTATCCCAATATGCTTCAGGTCCTCTCTTGCACTCAGTGATGCATCTCTGTGCATTGTACTCATCAAAACGACATTCTTGTTTCTTTTGGGGCAGTGGAAAACGACTGTTGCAGTTTCAGAGGAAGCACATTTTGATGAATGCACATTTCTGCCCTCCATGTTCAGAATATCTGTAGTGAGCTTAGGTTTTTTTTAACTGTTCCAATCAAAGTCAGCTTTCGCTTGAGTAGCTCGGCACCGAGGTTGTATGATGTAAAGAAGTGGCTTGCTGATGGCTTGCCTGTGTAAATCTGCATTTTCCAGGCATAGCTGGACTTGGAATCACAGGCTGTCTATACTTTCATGCCATATCTGGAATGTTCTGGTGAAAAGGACAGCATCCTCTGAATGGCATCTTCTGTTCTTCGACTGTAATGCTTAATCCATAACATGTCAATCTGTGAATGTTACATGCTTTATATAGTAAATAACAGGTGCAGTGAAGTTTTTCCTTCCATGCAACAGACCAGGAGACTTTTGACGTATCTTTCACGCAGAAGTTCTTTTTATTGTGTCGCTGTAGTCATCTCAAAATAAGTCTAACTTAAAAGAACCTTACATTCTAATTCATACTTTTCAAAGTGGGCGGGATTACATAAAGGGGTAGGCACTAATGTTTCAGCTGGTTACCGGAGTTCATCAGGTAACACCGTGTAGCTTAGAACCTTGAGATGCTAATCCAATCAGCCTGATTAGATCAACAAAAGGCCCAACTGATGTGACAAAAGGTTAATGTCTGAAAACTTGATTGCCTCAAAATGAAAACATTGTGTGTACTTATTTCAGTTAAAAATACTGTTAAACCTTTATGAAATATATAATAAATGTGTAATCCCACAGGTTAGCTAAATACATACAATACATAGTTTTATTTGTTTTACTAAGTTAATTCAATTCAATTCAATTCAATCTTTATTTATATAGCGCCATTACAACACCCAGAAAGGTGCACAAAGCGCTTTCCATAAAATACATAAAAAGATAACAGTATATAAAAATTGCAAGATAAAGCTAATCAAAGCAATCAACAAAATAACTAACACAACCACTAAAAACAAAACAAATGATTACGTGTTAAAAGCCTTCCTGAAAAGAAATGTTTTCAATTGTGATTTAAAAACACTAAACACAGTAATGTTACGTAGGGTAGCAGGTAAGGCATTCCATAAAGTAGGACCCTGGATGGCAAAAGAACGGCCTCCAAACTTTTTGTATCTACACTTGGGGATAATCAAAGAGGTGCTCTGAGAGGAGCGGAGG
Organism: Pimephales promelas; assembly: GCF_016745375.1. The sequence continues at coordinate 603,529 of NW_024121176.1, read as the reverse complement.
GTTCTGGCAGGTTGGTATATAGTGAGCAGCTCAGAGAGGTATGCCGGGGACAGACCATTAATGGCCTTAAAAACAAACATGAGGACCTTATACTCCACCCTATAACGTACCGGGAGCCAATGAAGTGAACAGAGGACGGGGGTGATATGAGTATGTTTATGGACATTTGTAAGGAGACGGGCTGCTGCGTTTTGAACCATCTGAAGACGGTTGAGAAGAGATTGGTTAAGCCCAGTGTAGAGGGCATTACAGTAATCTAGCCTTGAGCTGATAAATGCATGAATGGCTCTTTCTAGATCAGCACGGGACAGGAATGATTTCACCTTACTGAGGAGCCTCAGCTGGAAAAAGCTAATCTTAACTACTGCACCAATCTGTTTGTCAAAATGCAATCTATTGTCAAGAGCAACACCCAGGTTACGTACAGTGGATGCAAACTGGGGCGTGAGAGGGCCAAAATTAAGAGAGCTACAAGGTGAGTCCGGGGTGAAAAGTATATACTCAGTCTTACCTTCATTCAAATGAAGAAAGTTTTGAGAGAGCCACCGTTTAATGTCCTGGATGCAGTTATGGATGGGATCTAATGCTGAATGATTATTCAAAACTACAGGAAGGTAGACTTGTAGGTCGTCAGCATAGAAATGAAACTGAACTTTGTGTTTAGAAATGAGTTGACCTAGTGGCAGCATATAAAGAGAGAACAGTAAAGGACCAAGAATAGAGCCCTGGGGCACACCAGATGATAAAGGGGCAGCTGAAGAGGAGAAGTCATCAATCATTACTGAGAAGGTTCTGTTGGTGAGATATGACGAGAACCATTTTAGCACCGTGCCCTGTAGACCCACAACATGTTGGAGCCGGTCGATGAGTATTGCATGGTCGACGGTGTCAAAAGCAGCCGTAAGGTCAAGCAGCACCATAACCACTGAGTTTTTGTTATCCATGGCTCTAAGAATGTCATTATGAACCCTCAATAAGGCTGACTCTGTACTATGTCTAGACTTAAACCCAGATTGAAATTTGTCCCCCATACCATGCAGATCGAGGTATGACTGAAGCTGGGAGAAGACAAGCTTTTCCATAAGCTTAGCCAAAAATGACAGATGGGATATGGGGCGAAAATTAGACAATACTAAAGGATCAAGGTTTGGTTTCTTAAGAAGAGGTCTTACAATGGCGTGCTTGAGAGGATTGGGAACAACGCCCAGACTAAAACAGCTATTCATGAAGGAGACCAGGAAAGGGCATACGATGTCGATGGCTTCTTTCAGAATTCTAGCAGGAACAGTATCTAGAGGGCAGGAGGTAGGCTTCAAGTCATGAACAGCTTTTTTAAGATCAACAACAGAAACCAGTTCAAAATTCTCCAGCACACATTGCGTCGCCTGGGAGGGAACAATGACAACAGGGGCTGGTATGATAGTTTGCCTAACAGACTGGACCTTATCAATAAAATATTTTTTAAAAACATTGCATGTATTAACTGAAGCATCATTCAATACAACAGGGGCTGGATTTATAACAGAGTTTATAGTACTGAATAAAATACCAGGACGGTGGCTATTGTTATTAATAAGCTTAGAGAGGTACTGACTTTTAGCTTCCTTCACGGCTCTCTGATAGATGACAAGGCAGTCTCTAAAAACCTCCAATGATACGTGCAGCCTGTCTCTTCTCCATTTCCGCTCAGCCTGCCTGCACTGTCGCCTGAGGGTCCATGTCACCTCACTCAGCCAAGGGTCCGAAGAGCCATTTGCATACTTCACCCTGTAGGGTGCAACTGAGTCCATAATCCGGGAGCAGGTGATGTCGAATGAGGAGAGGAGAAACTCTGGAGATAGATGCGGGGTCACTTCAACAGTGGAGGTTATGTTAGAAGCAGAAAAGGCGGTGGTGAAGTCCTCAGCTGTAGATGGAGTAATAAGGCGTCGACGCCGATGGGTAGTGGATATGGGTGGAGGTGGAGCAGCAGAGATGTCAAAACGTATGAGGGAGTGATCAGAGACGGGAAAATCCAAAACCTCACAGGAAGACACTGTCACCCCACGCGAGATAATCAGGTCAAGAGTGTGACCTAGCCTATGAGTAGGACAGGATATGGACTGGGCTAGGTCTAATGAGTCTAAAAGAGCTTTAAAATCATTAGCAGATTTATCAGAGGGGCAACAAACATGAATGTTGAAATCACCACAAATTAAAATATTGTCAAATTTTGCCAAAAAATCTGACAAAAACTCTGAGAAATCAGTTAAGAAATGTCCATTTAGTTTTGGGGGCCTGTAGATTACTGCACAGAAAATTGGATTAGGTAGAGTAAGTACAAAGGTCTGCAACTCAAAGCTGGAGTACCCTCTAGTGGACAGTTGGCGACACTTCAGGGACTGTCTGTATATAGTAGCTATCCCCCCGCCCCTACCCGTTTGCCGTGGAGTGTTCAGAAACAAATAGCCAGAAGGAAGGATTTCAGAAAATGCACTAACATCACCGGGAGATAACCAGGTCTCCGTGAGAAAGAACAAATCCAGACTGTTAGTGGTGATGACATCGTTTAGAACAAAAGTTTTGTTGCTGAGCGATCTGGTGTTACATAGTGCCATACAGAGTGAAGTCGAGTTGACAGGCGAAGACGACACACGAGGAATTGGACGAAGATTGTCTAGGGTAGAACCCCGAGAAGAATGATTGACAAATGAACGACGATGACAGGAAAAAGGAGCGCCAGTGTTGTCAGCGCCAGTGTTGACAGAGCTAACGGGCCGAAGCCACCGATAGCATAGTCGCGAGCCGCCAGGTCCTGGTTCGACACCACTCCTCCGCAACAGAGAATTTAGGTGAGTCCTTCTTTTGACGTGTACCCCACTTCTCCTACCCCGTCTCTTGCGGCGCTTACTGCCTGGAAGTAGATAGACAGGATAGCTCTGGAATGGAGAAGGGAGAGCAGACAGCGGCGGAGGTGTTTTTAAGGTTTGGGCATTCAGGCAGTAGTTTGTTGAGAACCGTAAGTCCAGCAAAGTTGTGCGATCATAAACAATGATTGTAGAGACGGTGGCAAGATCCAGCATGAGAAAACTCAGGAGCAAACAAAGTTGCAAGTGGCAAGCCAAACATAGCGGCGCCATCATGCCGTGCCACATCACAAGCAAACACAAAGTTAATGACCTCTTCCTCTACAGGGAGTGCCTCTGCAGGACAGTGAGTTGGTTCAGGACTTGACCATTTCTGGCTTTTTACCACATCTTTGTGGATCATTCTTTTCTTTTTCTGGGGAACAGATAAGAATTTGGATTTGGTGTCTGGGAAACGTCCCACTTCTTCATCCAAGTTTCTTGACACTGATCAAGGGTCATAGGTGGCTCAGGTTTGAGAAATATCTCTTGAGGAAGGTTATGCTGAATGATATTCTCTGTATATCTTGCTTGCAAATACTGATTTATTTTTCTTATGAAGGTCCCTGGTTTGACATTTTTTTTCTTTATGCATTATGGAATATAAGCCAATTCCTAACCAGCTTTCTATGTGACAGTTGGTATCTCTTGTTTTTGCAGTCTCAATGTTGTCACTAATTCCTGTTGACGAGATTCATACCTAGCCAGGTCTACCAATAGCAAGCCACTCCAAAGAGGAACAATGGCAAGGTAGGTATCAAAGAGGACAGTGAGGATGCCTGGACAAAAGCATGGGTTGTCCTCTTTTGCCAAACATGTCTCATCACCTGCCACTTCTCCCTTCACCTCTTTCATGATCTACAGAGTATGGTGATCTGAAAAAGAAAATAGGCCATGACGACTTTTGGGGATTAACTCATAGGGCCGGTTTAAGTAGTGGGCGGCAGAGGGGCTGGGTGGCCAGTCAACGGGGGGTGGCGTTCTATTGCAAAGAACCTCAGTTATTTATTTTTTATATTTCGTAATATTTTACTTATGTATTTTACATATATATTTTTTTGTTCTGTTGTGCAAATGAATCACTTGCATAAAGTCTAATGGTTGTGTGTATTATTTTATAATTGCATTATTTTATGAATTGACTGAAATAGCTTGCAGTGCCCTGCATAACATTTGGTCATTAGATTGCTTTTTGATGTATCCAAGGAGGTTTCTTGGTACCTGGACATAGTCTTGGAAAAAATACTGTAGGAATCTCATTTTTCATAATATCTTCCTCAAATTTGAAATATAACCGGATGAGACTTATGTCTTTCAATCAATTACCTAACTGGATTCCTACAGGTTTGTTTTCATTTATTTTTACATGAAATTGTAAAATATTACATTCAGTATAAATTATCTTCAAGACACTTTAAATTCTATAACTTTTTGTCTGTGTAAGTTTTTTCAACTTTAACAGTTGGATAATACACTCTAAAGTGTCTTCTTTTTAAACATGTCTAAATTGTGCATGTAGTGCAAATAGTTGAGCAACTGCAAATATTTTAGTTTGGGCATGTTATTTCTGGGGATGTGCCTCAGGCAGGGGGAGGGAGAAAGGGAACTGACATAGTCTTGGAAAAAAGTTTGCAGGAACCCCATTGTTCATTATATCTTCCTCAAATTTGAAATATAAACTGATGAGACTTGTGGCTTTCAATCCTTTATCTATCTGAATTACTCCAGGTCTATTTTTATATATTTGTACATGAAATACTAAAACATTTTTGTGGCGCACATTATTTTTGAGGCACTTTAACTTTTATAACTTTTTTTCTGTTTAAGCATTATCAACTCTGATTGATTGTTAGTAGAGTCCCAACTGTCTTCTTTCCAAAGATACCTTAATGGGCTTTATGCCCAGCTGCACTACTTCCTGAACTTAAGCCAGCTCCTTGTTTCCTGTCTGCCATTATTGGCCAAATTCAGGTGTACCTGACCTCAAGTAGTCATGGCAACAATAATCAGACACACCTGAATTAATCAATTTGGCCAATAATGGCAGACAGGAAACAAGCTGTTGCTGTGCATAAAGCCCATTGTGCATGTGGTACACTGTTCTCAGGAGCTGTATTTATTGTTATCCAGGCATGTCATTTTCAGCTGTGAGCCCCCTTGTGGAGCTGAAGGTTAACAGGTTAAGCACACAGGATGTTGACAGCCTTTTCAATAAGGAAAAGTAAGTGCAGTGTAGTTTGCAAGTATTGTTCGCAGTGAGACTTAATCTCAGTTTAAAATTTAGTAATAACACTGTTATCATCCACCATCACCTGTCTTCTCTCACATAATCTTAAGGGTTGTGTTTTAACTGTCCTGTTTTTTTTTTCATGTTTAATCCAAACAGAGAGTCAATTGCATCTTTTGCTTCTGACATTGGAAAATGTCAGACAATTTTGAAGGTGGTCCATAAAGAAATGATAAAGATCCAAGAGGAGCTGCAGATGGGTCGCCAACGGTCTACTGCAGACAAGACCCTTCACAGGTACTACTGAAGCGATTTTTCTGTATGGACACGGTCAGCTCCCAGGAGCTGTTGAGGAATTGACGGTAAATCTATTTTAACTATTATTGTTTTGGGATACAAAAGTTAGGACAAACACACACACACACACACTCCTTTTTAATGTTTTTCAGGATGCAGAGTGGGTGTCCCGTTCATCCCTTGGCTGTAAAGTGGTGCTGTGGACACAGCGTTAAAACGTTGCCTTGAGCCTGGCTGAAGAAGCTGTAAGTTTCAAACACAAGACATAAAGTAGATTTCTTACCCTTAGTGTTTTATATTTAATAACTTTTTGATATTTTTTTTCACTATTACAACAAAAATCATTCATCTCAACTGTTAGATTCTTTAGGCCTGAACTGCAGAGTCAATTTAAAGCATCAGAAAATGATCAGTAAGTCTGTCACAAATGTTATTCTTTTGAAAAGTCGATTCACAATGACCTTTTAGCTCTGAAATAGTTATGCATTCTTAAAAATGGTTCTAAACAATACCAAGTTAAAGTTCGTTGACTCTTAAAAAAATGCAGAACCCTTTTTGGAGCTAAATAAACAATATTTGTATAAAGTATAAGTGTTTTAAAAAATGCTTGTATTATTTTAGTTTATTTTCATTGATATTAATATCTGTATATCATAAATATTGATTTGATTAATATTATTATTTTCATTTATATTTATTAATATTGGAGGTTGTTTCACCTTTCAATCTGCCATATGTTATATTAACTTGTAACCTCGAGATTAATTTGGTGGTGTTAATGATCTTGTGACTGAGATTGTTCATGCATAAAGATTATATAAAGAATTTGAAACATAACATCAAAAGATTTCAAGATATAATCAACCTTTTTTAGAATTTGTTGAGTCTATGCTATTTGTTTTAATTATGCATCTTTGATAGTTAAAGATTTTTTTAAAGAAGGAATAAACAACCATAAACTGTAACCCAAAGCTCCATTTTAGTATATGATAGTTTATTTAGTATCATACAATAATAAACAGAAATGTTACCAAACGTAAAAATAACAAAAAAAAAAAAAACCCTTTAAAGAACAGTCTTATTTTTAGACTGTGTGACTTTACTCTTTAAGCTGTATACCAGACAAGTAACTACATGTCCTTTATTCATGCAACTCTTAGGAGACCCATTCAGCTGGAAAACGTGGAGATATGACCTTCACAGCTGTATTCTGGAAGGACAGACATTCGTTTTAAATACCAATCAAAAATACTATGTGCAGCAGATGTCGGGTTCACTTTTAACACCCAAAAAGAGGATAAAAAAAATTGTTTCATTAGACAAAATTCTTAAATCCAGCTCCCTATATGAACGAGTAAGTACATTTTTTTTTAACAAAATTTGAATGTAAATTTAAAGTATCTATTTTAAATTTATTTAAGTGTTTACACATTACCTAAATATTAGCCACAAACTAATAGAGATCCCCTTATATGAACTTTGCTGACATGAGTAAATGTTCAAGTTAGGTCCTTAGGTTAGGGGCTGTTTAGAGCATTACACACTACTGTCTTTCAAACATGTGGTGTGACTTGGGTGTACAATTCATGATTTTAAAATGTTTCCACAGTCTGCTTTTAAAGAGAATTTCTATGTAAATTATTTATCTGCATGTGAAAAATCATTATCATTGTTTAAATATCCATAGATGTAATTGAAATAAACATTGTGTTACTGAAATTGAAAAGAACAGCTTTAACATACTGTTTTACTACTCTTGTGTTCATTTCTTTTTCAATAGGTACTACTCCATGTGAAAATTGTGCAAAAAGAGAGTGAAGGGCACAATCTGATGAGAGATGGAACTTTCCAGGAAAAAAACATTTACAGAGTGTGTGTGACATCATCATCTGCGGACTGACTGTCTGGGGCGAGCACTGCCTCGACAGTGAACAGTGGTACAGTGTATCAAACATATCAGTAAGACAATATACCAACAAAACATACTTTACTACAACAAAAGACACTGAGTTCACAATCATTCAATCTCAAAGCTCCACAACCTTTGTTCCAACCACATCCTCAATCACTCAAAACTGTGAAATAATTGGCGCACAAATAACAAACACTTATATCTGTCCATTAAAACATCCCATTACAGTCACTATCCAGCTCAAAAATACTGTGTGACAAATGTCAAACTCAATTCAAATCAACTGCAAATCCAAATTGAAACATATGGAAAACTTACCATGAAATCTACATCTGGCAAAATGTTTACAGTAAAAATTGGCAATAGCATTGTTGGCACACTTGCTGATTTAAAACACAGCCGATCTGATGATGATATTGTTGATTCTCTACTTGAACTACCAGAAATAAGTCACAACACACTGAGTTTATCATCAAAATTGAGTCAAAAGAGACTAACACCACTACAATGACTGATGACGACAGAGCTGGACCATCTACACCATGCTTCGAAGATAAAGACTTTACAAATTTACACACCACACACCAACTGACACACCTCCTTATGCTATTGAAGACACACAAATTGACACAAAGCCACCATCCCACACACCACTTGTACAAGAACCAAAACGTGCCAACAAAACATTGAGATGTGTAGGCATACAATTAAACAAAAAGGAATGATTTTTTTTTTCACTGCATGAAAATGTTTTATTTTCATTTGGTTTAATCATATTGTCAAGTATTTATGTAGTGTTATGTTCTATATTTTTTGTTGTACTTTCATTACCTTTGCCAGTATTTGTGATTTGTATCAGTGTATGTTTTTTTTCATTTTTTTAAATTTACATTTTTTTTACAAACCTGTGTTTGTTGCATAAAAAGCCAAACCCTCTCCATAAGTGCCGAGCGTTCAGAGAGAAGCCCATTGACGAGCCCAAAGCACTCCTCAAAGAAAACAATGTGTTTTAAATGCCTGTCTTCCTCATCTCACATAGCAAAGGACTGCAAACTCAATGTCCAGTGTTGTGAATGTAAGAGCGACGGGCACAACCCCGCGCTTCACCCTGGACCTGCACCCTGGCAGCATGGCGGGGAGGGGGTGAAGCTTCAGCGCAGTCTCAGGTCACCAGCAAATGCACAAAAGTCTGTGGAGGGGAACTCACCGACCGCTCCTGTTCGAAGATATGCCTCGTTAAAGTGTTCCCAGCCGGCCTTAGAGAAAAGGCTGCGAAACCGTATGCGATCATGGACGAGCAGAGCAACAGGTCACTGGTTCGCTCACAGTTCTTTGACATGTTTGACGACCAAAGTCCAAGTGCTCCTTACACACTGAGAACATGTGCCGGAGTGAAACCATCAGCAGGCAGAAGGGCCAGTGGCAATGAGGTGGAGTCTTTAGATGCAACTGTTTGCTTCCCGTTGCCGAGCCTCATTGAATGTAATGATATACCGAACAACAGAGAGGAGATTCCAACCCCCGAAGTAGCGCTTCATCATACTCATCTAAGGTTAGTGGCTCACCTCATCCCAGACATTGACCCGCAAGCCCCCATTATGCTTCTCTTAGGACGAGACATTATCAGAGTACATAAAGTCTGCAAACAGGTGAATGGCCCTCACCACCTGCCTTACGCACAGACGTTAGACCTGGGGTGGGTCATTGTTGGAAATGTGTGCTTAGGTAATGTTCACAGGCCACTGACAATCAGCACGTTCCACACGAACTCCACAGAGCTGCCATGACCCACTCTCTTCGATGCATGCCCTAACGTATTCCATGTGAAGGAGAGGTTCAGAGACACCCAGGCCACCAGAGAGCCTCCCGCGTATCCTGAGGACCAGCCTATCTGTGAAACCAATCGCCTTGGATGCACGGTGTTCAGGTGGACCTGGGGTGAAAAAAATAGTACAACAACCGCTCATTTTTCGTTTTGCAACGACCGTTTGGACATAATACGAGATAGTTATTTATTAAATTCATGTAAAAAAAAGAAAAAGAAACAATAATAATTACAGGAATAGCCTCTCTAAACCTCAAAGAAATGCCATCAAGACAACGAATCAGAAATATTAGGGAGAAACACCCAACCCCGTGTCTTTCCCAGCCATTAATGCTTGGATAACACACCACGTCTCGTTCCATTAATAATAATAAAATCTAGTACGGTGCATGTCTGTGAATAAACCTACCAAAGTCCTTTGCCATGATTTTTGGAATGACGTATCGCGAGAGGAAAAATAAGACGTTTTAGTCGCATAACATCAGTTAATGGAAACAGCGTCATTTCGAAATAGTTTTTTATCGCCATTTGGAAAATATCGCAAAAGTTTTGCGCAAATCTGTAATGGAAACGTGCCTAATAATAAGATCTTCATTCTCGCGATCGACAGACTGTCATCTGCTGCTGCTAAATCAAGTCAAGTCAAGTCACATTTATTTATATAGCGCTTTTCACAATACAGATTGTATCAAAGCAGCTTCACAGTGATAACATGAAAGTAGCACAACACAGATCAATAATATTGCTAAACACTAAATAACCCCAACTGAGCAAGCTCAAAGCAAGCCAAAAGCAAGGTGACAGTGGCAAGGAACCAAAACTCCATCAGATTGGATGGAGAAAAAACCTTGGGAGAACCCAGGCTCAGTCGGGGGCCAGTTCTCCTCTGGCTTACATTCATATTGTTTATATATAAATATTAAATAGAAATATTGTTTATGTATAAAACGGCGGCATAACATATCGCAGGCGTTGAGTCGTCTCTGAGTCGTCTAAATCAGTGTTTCCCAAACTTTTTTTCTGGGGACCCACAATTTAAAGTCGATAAATCCTTGTGACCCAATAAACATTAGGCCCATATAGTTCATTTATCACGAAGATTTTATGGATTAACAAAATATGTATGACGATTTTTAAGGTCAGTTAAGCTTCCAGTTAATTATTTAAAAGAGAGACAGATATTTGACAAAGCACAATTTTTTATTAACCTGTTGTTGACAATAAGTAAAATGCAGAGGTGAAATGAAAAAAGAAGAGTTGACTGGGCATCTCATTGTTTTCATATTCTCATCATTACAGTGTACACAATTTATACTTAACACAAAGTGCAAATCCTTCCCATCATCAATAAAACCAGACAGAATCAATGCATGCCTTTCATATAACATTTAATGATTTGCACATCTACCAGAATAACATGAACATTAAGTTAAATCAAAAACAAAGTTTCTTACTGAAATATTTTTTGAAAACTTTTATGCACCCACTGTAATATACACATTTTATAAAGTTGCACAGTATGCCAGGCTATTATTTTTTCCTCTCAAGACAAAATATGTATGCAAAACAATATTTTAGAACAATAGTAATGAACCTTCAGAGCTATCAAAACATGCCTTTTTTAATGTTGGTCAGGCAGAAGAAGAGTAATGTTTAAGTGCACCAGTCCTTTATAATCATTGTTTCACCAAATCAAGGCAGTTTACCCAGCTAATGAGAGAGATGGGCCTGCTTGTTTTTTAGAATTTCATTCCAGTTTGGTGTACATGAGGAGACTGCAACACGCATATCAGGTGCAGCATTCAGTCTATTTCTGTATTTTGTCTTTTATTTTTGTGAGAACTGAGAACCCCAACTTCACATTTGTATGTAGTGGTAAAAGGAATAAGCAACAGTATGCTTGCCTTGCTTAAGACAGATGAAATGCTTACCCAAAATGATGATAATGTCATGGATTCGTGTCTTCTTCTTAAGTGTCTGGTCACTGCTCAGCTCTAACAGTTCAGTTTCTTCAGAGCAGTTAGTCCAAGCTCCATCAGTGACTCTGGACTTTCAAAATCAAAGGATTTTGGACCACCTTTTATCATGCAAAATGTCATATCTGTCCTTAGGGAAATAGTGCTCTAAAGTTATTAATGAGTGCATCTAGGTGTGTCACTATAAACCCAGTCAGGTGTTTCACTTGTTTCACTCAGTGACATCATTTTCCTCTATGTGCTGTAACATAGTAGGGAACATGTAGTGGCTGGGTTTTGGACTTCTGAGTCGTGCAAGCCACAGCTTCAGAGACTTTTGAAAGGTGAGAATGTGTTTCCAGTTTTGGAAAACATCATCATTCTGTCCTTGCAGTTTCAAACAGAGCTCGTTGAGAGATGAAAAGATATCCGCCAGATATGACACTGTAATAAGCCATTCTTCAGTGAACAGCTCTGCAAGTGAAGAATTTTTCTCAAGGAGAAAGCATGAATATTTCATTTCTCAGTTCATATATTCTATTCTGTGAGGACTCTACCTTTGGAGAGCCACCGCACTTCTGTATGAAAGAGTAAATGGGTGTGTTCCGCCCCCATGCCGGCGCACAGCTGATCAAAAGCCGACTGTTGAGTGCGC
>NW_024121176.1:565948-591273 GCF_016745375.1 Pimephales promelas | reverse complement strand
CTCAGGCAGGGGGAGGGAGAAAGGGAACTGACATAGTCTTGGAAAAAGTTTGCAGGAACCCCATTGTTCATTATATCTTCCTCAAATTTGAAATATAAACTGATGAGACTTGTGGCTTTCAATCCTTTATCTATCTGAATTACTCCAGGTCTATTTTTATATATTTGTACATGAAATACTAAAACATTTTTGTGGCGCACATTATTTTTGAGGCACTGTAACTTTTATAACTTTTTTTTCTGTTTGAGCATTATCAACTCTGATTGATTGTTAGTAGAGTCCCAACTGTCTTCTTTCCAAAGATACCTTAATGGGCTTTATGCCCAGCTGCACTACTTCCTGAACTTAAGCCAGCTCCTTGTTTCCTGTCTGCCATTATTGGCCAAATTCAGGTGTACCTGACCTCAAGTAGTCATGGCAACAATAATCAGACACACCTGAATTAATCAATTTGGCCAATAATGGCAGACAGGAAACAAGCTGTTGCTGTGCATAAAGCCCCATTGTGCATGTGGTACACTGTTCTCAGGAGCTGTATTTTATTGTTATCCAGGCATGTCATTTTCAGCTGTGAGCCCCCTTGTGGAGCTGAAGGTTAACAGGTTAAGCACACAGGATGTTGACAGCCTTTTCAATAAGGAAAAGTAAGTGCAGTGTAGTTTGCAAGTATTGTTTCGCAGTGAGACTTAATCTCAGTTTAAAATTTAGTAATAACACTGTTATCATCCACCACACTGTCTTCTCTCACATAATCTTAAGGGTTGTGTTTTAACTGTCCTGTTTTTTTTTCATGTTTAATCCAAACAGAGAGTCAATTGCATCTTTTGCTTCTGACATTGGAAAATGTCAGACAATTTTGAAGGTGGTCCATAAAGAAATGATAAAGATCCAGGGAGCTGCAGATGGGTCGCCAACGGTCTACTGCAGACAAGACCCTTCACAGGTACTACTGAAGCGATTTCTGTATGGACACGGTCAGCTCCCAGGAGCTGTTGAGGAATTGACGGTAAATCTATTTTAACTATTATTGTTTTGGGATACAAAAGTTAGGACAAACACACACACACACACACACACACACACACACTCCTTTTTAATGTTTTTCAGGATGCAGAGTGGGTGTCCTGTTCATCCCTTGGCTGTAAAGTGGTGCTGTGGACACAGCGTTAAAACGTTGCCTTGAGCCTGGCTGAAGAAGCTGTAAGTTTCAAACACAAGACATAAAGTAGATTTCTTACCCTTAGTGTTTTATATTTAATAACTTTTTGATATTTTTTTTCACTATTACAACAAAAATCATTCATCTCAACTGTTAGATTCTTTAGGCCTGAACTGCAGAGTCAATTTAAAGCATCAGAAAATGATCAGTAAGTCTGTCACAAATGTTATTCTTTTGAAAAGTCGATTCACAATGACCTTTTAGCTCTGAAATAGTTATGCATTCTTAAAAATGGTTCTAAACAATACCAAGTTAAAGTTCGTTGACTCTTAAAAAAATGCAGAACCCTTTTTGGAGCTAAATAAACAATATTTGTATAAAGTATAAGTGTTTTAAAAAATGCTTGTATTATTTTAGTTTATTTTCATTGATATTAATATCTGTATATCATAAATATTGATTTGATTAATATTATTATTTTCATTTATATTTATTAATATTGGAGGTTGTTTCACCTTTCAATCTGCCATATGTTATATTAACTTGTAACCTCGAGATTAATTTGGTGGTGTTAATGATCTTGTGACTGAGATTGTTCATGCATAAAGATTATATAAAGAATTTGAAACATAACATCAAAAGATTTCAAGATATAATCAACCTTTTTTAGAATTTGTTGAGTCTATGCTATTTGTTTTAATTATGCATCTTTGATAGTTAAAGATTTTTTTAAAGAAGGAATAAACAACCATAAACTGTAACCCAAAGCTCCATTTTAGTATATGATAGTTTATTTAGTATCATACAATAATAAACAGAAATGTTACCAAACGTAAAAATAACAAAAAAAACAAAAAACCCTTTAAAGAACAGTCTTATTTTTGGACTGTGTGACTTTACTCTTTAAGCTGTATACCAGACAAGTAACTACATGTCCTTTATTCATGCAACTCTTAGGAGACCCATTCAGCTGGAAAACGTGGAGATATGACCTTCACAGCTGTATTCTGGAAGGACAGACATTCGTTTTAAATACCAATCAAAAATACTATGTGCAGCAGATGTCGGGTTCACTTTTAACACCCAAAAAGAGGATAAAAAAAATTGTTTCATTAGACAAAATTCTTAAATCCAGCTCCCTATATGAACGAGTAAGTACATTTTTTTTTAACAAAATTTGAATGTAAATTTAAAGTATCTATTTTAAATTTATTTAAGTGTTTACACATTACCTAAATATTAGCCACAAACTAATAGAGATCCCCTTATATGAACTTTGCTGACATGAGTAAATGTTCAAGTTAGGTCCTTAGGTTAGGGGCTGTTTAGAGCATTACACACTACTGTCTTTCAAACATGTGGTGTGACTTGGGTGTACAATTCATGATTTTAAAATGTTTCCACAGTCTGCTTTTAAAGAGAATTTCTATGTAAATTATTTATCTGCATGTGAAAAATCATTATCATTGTTTAAATATCCATAGATGTAATTGAAATAAACATTGTGTTACTGAAATCGAAAAGAACAGCTTTAACATACTGTTTTACTACTCTTGTGTTCATTTCTTTTTCAATAGGTACTACTCCATGTGAAAATTGTGCAAAAAGAGAGTGAAGGGCACAATCTGATGAGAGATGGAACTTTCCAGGAAAAAAAAACATTTACAGAGTGTGACATCATCATCTGCGGACTGACTGTCTGGGGCGAGCACTGCCTCGACATTGAACAGTGGTACAGTGTATCAAACATATCAGTAAGACAATATACCAACAAAACATACTTTACTACAACAAAAGACAGAGTTCACAATCATTCAATCTCAAAGCTCCACAACCTTTGTTCCAACCACATCTTCAATCACTCAAAACTGTGAAATAATTGGCGCACAAATAACAAACACTTATATCTGTCCATTAAAACATCCCATTACAGTCACTATCCAGCTCAAAAATACTGTGTGAAAAATGTCAAACTCAATTCAAATCAACTGCAAATCCAAATTGAAACATATGGAAAACTTACCATGAAATCTACATCTGGCAAAATGTTTACAGTAAAAATTGGCAATAGCATTGTTGGCACACTTGCTGGTTTAAAACACAGCCGATCTGATGATGATATTGTTGATTCTCTACTTGAACTACCAGAAATAAGTCACAACACACTGAGTTTATCATCAAAATTGAGTCAAAAGAGACTAACACCACTACAATGACTGATGACGACAGAGCTGGACCATCTACACCATGCTTCGAGGATAAAGACTTTACAAATTTACACACCACACACCAACTGACACACCTCCTTATGCTATTGAAGACACACAACTTGACACAGAGCCACCATCCCACACACCACTTGTACAAGAACCAAAACGTGCCAACAAAACATTGAGATGTGTAGGCATACAATTAAACAAAAAGGAATGATTTTTTTTTTCACTGCATGAAAATGTTTTATTTTCATTTGGTTAAATCATATTGTCAAGTATTTATGTAGTGTTATGTTCTATATTTTTTGTTGTACTTTCATTACCTTTGCCAGTATTTGTGATTTGTATCAGTGTATGTTTTTTTCATTTTTTTAAATTTACATTTTTTTTACAAACCTGTGTTTGTTGCATAAAAAGCCAAACCCTCTCCGTAAGTGCCGAGCGTTCATGGAGAAGCCCATTGACGAGCCCAAAGCACTCCTCAAAGAAAACAATGTGTTTTAAATGTCTGTCTTCCTCATCTCACATAGCAAAGGACTGCAAACTCAATGTCCAGTGTTGTGAATGTAAGAGCGACGGGCACAACCCCGCGCTTCACCCTGGACCTGCACCCTGGCAGCATGGCGGGGAGGGGGATGAAGCTTCAGCGCAGTCTCAGGTCACCAGCAAATGCACAAAAGTCTCTGGAGGGGAACTCACCGACCGCTCCTGTTCGAAGATATGCCTCGTTAAAGTGTTCCCAGCCGGCCTTAGAGAAAAGGCTGCGAAACCGTATGCGATCATGGACGAGCAGAGCAACAGGTCACTGGTTCGCTCACAGTTCTTTGACATGTTTGACGACCAAAGTCCAAGTTCTCCTTACACACTGAGAACATGTGCTGGAGTGAAACCATCAGCAGGCAGAAGGGCCAGTGGCTATGAGGTGGAGTCTTTAGATGAAACTGTTCGCTTCCCGTTGCCAAGCCTCATTGAATGTACTGATATACCGAACAACAGAGAGGAGATTCCAACCCCCGAAGTAGCGCTTCATCATGCTCATCTAAGGTTAGTGGCTCACCTCATCCCAGACATTGACCCGCAAGCCCCCATTATGCTTCTCTTAGGACGAGACATTATCAGAGTACATAAAGTCTGCAAACAGGTGAATGGCCCTCACCACCTGCCTTACGCACAGACGTTAGACCTGGGGTGGGTCATTGTTGGAAATGTGTGCTTAGGTAATGTTCACAGGCCACTGACAATCAGCACGTTCCACACGAACACCACAGAGCTGCCATGACCCACTCTCTTCGATGCATGCCCTAACGTATTCCATGTGAAGGAGAGGTTCAGAGACACCCAGGCCACCAGAGAGCCTCCTGCGTATCCTGAGGAGCAGCCTATCTGTGAAACCAATCGCCTTGGATGCACAGTGTTCAGGCAGACCTGGGGTGAAAAAAAATAGTACAAAATAGTACATAGTAAAAAAAATAGTTCATTTTTCGTTTTGCAACGACCGTTTGGACATAATAGGACATAGTTATTTATTAAATTGATATAAAAAAAAGAAAAAGAAACAATAATAATTACAGGAATAGCCTCTCTAAACCTCAAAGAAATGCCATCAAGACAACGAATCAGAAATATTAGGGAGAAACACCCAACCCCGTGTCTTTCCCAGCCATTAATGCTTGGATAACACACCACGTCTCATTCCATTAATAATAAAATCTAGTACGGTGCATGGCTGTGAATAAACCTACCAAAGTCCTTTGCCATGATTTTTGGAATGACTTATCGCGAGAGGAAAAATAAGACATTTTAGTCGCATAACATCGGTTAATGGAAACAGCGTCATTTCGAAATAGTTTTTTATCGCCATTTGGAAAATATCGCAAAAGTTTTGCGCAAATCTGTAATGGAAACGTGCCTAATGATAAGATCTTCATTCTCGCGATCGACAGACTGTCATCTGCTGCTGCTAAATCAAGTCAAGTCACATTTATTTATATAGCGCTTTTCACAATACAGATTGTATCAAAGCAGCTTCACAGTGATAACATGAAAGTAGTACAACACAGATCAATAATATTGTTAAATATTAAATAACCCCAACTGAGCAAGCTCAAAGCAAGCCAAAAGCAAGGCGACAATGGCAAGGAACCAAACTCCATCAGATTGGATGGAGAAAAAACCTTGGGAGAACCCAGGCTCAGTCGGGGGCCAGTTCTCCTCTGGCTTACATTCATATTGTTTAAATATAAATATTAAATATAAATATTGTTTATGTATAAAACGGCGGCATAACATATCGCAGGCGTTGAGTCGTCTCTGAGTCGTCTAAATCAGTGTTTCCCAAACTTTTTTTCTGGGGACCCACAATTTAAAGTCGATAAATCCTTGTGACCCAATAAACATTAGGCCCATATAGTTCATTTATCACGAAGATTTTATGCATTAACAAAATATGTATGACGATTTTTAAGGTCAGTTAAGCTTCCAGTTAATTATTTAAAAGAGAGACAGATATTTGACAAAGCACAATTTTTTATTAACCTGTTGTTGACAATAAGTAAAATGCAGAGGTGAAATGAAAAAAGGAAGAGTTGACTGGGCATCTCATTGTTTTCATATTCTCATCATTACAGTGTACACAATTTATACTTAATAACACAAAGTGCAAATCCTTCCTATCATCAATAAAACCAGACAGAATCAATGCATGCCTTTCATATAACATTTAATGATTTGCACATCTACCAGAATAACATGAACATTAAGTTAAATCAAAAACAAAGTTTCTTACTGAAATATTTTTTGAAAACTTTTTTATGCACCCACTGTAATATACACATTTTATAAAGTGCACAGTATGACAGGCTATTATTTTTTCCTCTCAAGACAAAATATGTATGCAAACAATATTTAGAACAATAGTAATGAACCTTCAGAGCTATCAAAAACATGCCTTTTTCAATGTTGGTCAGGCAGAAGAAGAGTAAGTCCTTTATAATCATTGTTTCACCAAATCAAGGCAGTTTACCCAGCTAATGAGAGAGATGGGCCTGCTTGTTTTTTAGAATTTCATTCCAGTTTGGTGTACATGAGGAGACTGCAACACGCATATCAGGTGCAGCATTCAGTCTATTTCTGTATTTTGTCTTTATTTTTGTGAGAACTGAGAACCCAACTTCACATTTGTATGTAGTGGTAAAAGGAATAAGCAACAGTATGCTTGCCTTGCTTAAGACAGGGTATTCAGATGAAATGCTTACCCAAAATGATGATAATGTCATGGATTCATGTCTTCTTTTAAGTGTCTGGTCACTGCTCAGCTCTAACAGTTCAGTTTCTTCAGAAGCAGTTAGTCCAAGCTCCATCAGTGACTCTGGACTTTCAAAATCAAAAGGATTTTGGATCCACCTTTTATCATGCAAAATGTCATATCTGTCCTTAGGGAAATAGTGCTCAAAGTTATTAATGAGTGCATCTAGGTGTGTCACTATAAGCCCAGTCAGGTGTTTCACTTGTGTGTCAGTGACATCATTTTCCTCTATGTGCTGTAACATAGTAGGGAACACGTAGTGGCTGGGTTTTGGACTTCAGCTTCAGAGACTTTTGAAAGGTGAGAATGTGTTTCCAGTTTTGGAAAACATCATCATTCTGTCCTTGCAGTTTCAAACAGAGCTCGTTGAGAGATGAAAAGATATCCGCCAGATATGACACTGTAATAAGCCATTCTTCAGTGAACAGCTCTGCAAGTGAAGAATTTTTCTCAAGGAGAAAAGCATGAATTTCATTTCTCAGTTCATATATTCTTGTGAGGACTCTACCTTTGGAGAGCCACCGCACTTCTGTATGAAAGAGTAAATGGGTGTGTTCCGCCCCCATGCCGGCGCACAGCTGATCAAAAAGCCGACTGTTGAGTGCGCTGGCTCACAACACGAATGACTTCTTTCAATGTTTTGTCAAGCTCGGGGGGTATTCCTTTGCATGCCAAAGCCTGGCGGTGAATGAAACAGTGATTCCACATGATGTCTTTACCAGCTGCCTCCTTGATTCTTTTCACAACTCCGCTGTTTCTGCCCGTCATATTTACAGCCCCGTCACTCGTTATGCCTTTACAGTTGACCCAGCTCAACCCGCACTGTGTAACCACATAGTTGTTCAGTACAGAAAATATCTGTTCACCTTTCGTTCCAGTAGGAATATTCAAGCAACATAATAAATCCTCCGCAAATTCTGTTTCCCAGACGTACCTTATGTATACCAACAAAGTTGCGCAGTCCGAGACATCGGTGCTTTCATCCAGCTGGATTGAAAATTCCCCTGCCGCCTTCAATCTTGTTATGAGCTGCTCCTCAAGATTGTCTGCAATTTCATTTATCCTTCGGGAAACAGTGTTGTTGCTCAGGGGGATGCATTTTAATTTTTGTGCAGTTTTTTCATCAATAACCGTGCTAACCATGTCTATTGCGGCAGGCAGAATTAATTTTTCTGCAGCAGTATGGGGCTGCTTCTCTTTGGCCACACGGTAAGAAACCATGTATGATGCTAACTGGGCTTTGTCATTTAATGTAACATTTCTACGGAGAAGCTCAGCTGATGATTCAATCGCCTGTGCCTTCCTTTGAAAGAAATCCAGAGGTTTTTTTGCCAACTCGAAGTGATGTGTTTCCAAATGTCTTTTTAGTTTAGTTGGTTTTAAACTGTCATTTGCGAGTTTTTCGCTGCATATAACACACATGGGTCGAGCTTCTTGGTTCGTTTTGGAATAATTAACAAAACCATATTTCAGGAAGTAGTCTTTATATGGCCTTGTTTTTCTTTTCTTACTTGGAGGCTGTTCTCCCAAATCCTCAGAAGTACCTGCTCCGGCATCTGGTCGAAAGCATCCACGGGTGCCGCTTTCCTCACATTCTTCATCATTATGGCGTTTTTCACTTGAAGTAGCTTTGCTAACATTAGCTAGTCTAATTTCACTCTGGCCTCTCTCGGGGACGGTATTTTGGCTGCTGGCAGTGTTAGCCTGATCTTTAGCTGGCTTTTTCTTCTTAATTAGCCAAGCATCCATTTTAACGGTTGATTGCGAGCGCAGAGCGCAGCTAAACAGAAAAAAAAATATACAGAAGAAGAAAACGACGAGCTCCCTCGTGCGGCTAATTGGTGAACTACATCGAGATTATATATAGCACACTGAAAAATAGTGCTCGACTTGGCGACCCATTCAAAATCTCCCGCGACCCACTTGTGGGTCGGGACCCCGCCTTTGGGAATGACTGGTCTAAATGGTCATCACAGCAACATTTTATATGATGAGAATCTAAATACTTCAAAAACTTCTCACGAATCAGTAATCTCGATATCTGTAATAGTAAAAACGTATAACAGCTGTAGTAAAACGTATTCAAGAGAGTTTCACATGTAGTAGGCTATATAGCTATTTCATATGCAAGCATGTCAGCCAATCACAGCAGTGGGCGGTTACATTGAATCCCTCAGCAGACACGCCCCTTCTAACAGAGCGTTCTAAGCAGGCTAAAATCAGGCTAGGAAAAATGCCTTTTATTTCTAAATTATGACAATTTTTGATCTGAAAAACATACTAACATTATAAGGGCAACCCAGGAAACATAATAAAATAATATAAAAAACCCATGTCAGGGGACCTTTAAAGGTGCTCTAAGCGATCTCGTACGTTTTTTAGGCCAAAACGTTTTTTTGTCGCATACAGCAAACGTCTCCTCACTATCCGCTAGCTGCCTGTCCCCTTAACACACTGTCAAAAAACGCAGTCTATGCAGACAACCCAGGCTCCACAAACGGCAACAAAAACAAACTACGGCGACCCGCTCCACGAAATATAACAAACTGTTCCAGCCAATGACTGACAAGAAGGCCCTGGAGGTGGGGTTTGTGTGTATGAGCAGGAGGGAGGGGTCCATCTAGCTCTTCGTTTTGTTTGAAAATACTTTAAACGTCAACTATGGCTGACGCAAAACAGACATTCAGAAGATCGTTTGCGAGATCCTGAAGCAAAGACTATTCGAAACACTGATCCGATGCGTGATTCAAAACACCCACGTCACGTGACAACGGCTAAATGAAGCTTCTGAGTGTTTCATCAGGTGGCATGGTCTACCGAGTCAGGGTTTGATTGATTGGTCGGTTCAGGAACAAATCACACAGTATAAAAGTTGTCAACGCATTTTCAAATCGTGGGTTTCTGTGAGAGGAGTTTGGTTTTGAGATAGCAGATTTTTGGTGATAATGACATTTAAGGCCCGTACACACCGGGACGAATATCAGCGCGCGTTATTCGTCAGCGTTTTTCAACGCGTTTTTTGTGTTCACACCCAAGCGTTTTTCGCTGACGATGAGCCGAGTGAACATGCAAATTCATTCCCTGACATTAGATGGCGCTTAATGTAAAACAGAAATAATAATAGAATACTATACTAGGGTGATCATATTCATGTCTCAATGTTTTATTTTGAGAGATAGAAAAAAAACGAATGAAATAATGATAGAAATAATGTCTTCTGTAAGACAAATAATAAATATAGAAAAATAAATATATAAATAATAAATAACTAAAAAATGCCTCCAAATGTAACAAAAAATAGCTCTCACAAACTTACAAAAACGAACTAACAAAATCTATTTATATCTTTAGTTTTCATTTTCTTTATCTTGCTTTTCTTCCTCATCCACCTTGTTTGCCCATCTATATTTTCCTGTAGAACTGATCTTTCCCAGCAGTTTTTGTTTGAAAACCAGGACATTTTCATCACTTAAAAACAGTCAGGACAGGACGTGGAAACAGGACATGTGTAACGCAAAGTTGAGATGTTGCCCAGAGATAAAAACATAGCAGTTGTCAGATGAACAGATGCACGAGAGACGAGAGTTGTCGTATTTCCCCGCGTTTAATAAAACCACTCAAACGTCACACTCGTCCTCCTCATACACGGGGATCGAGCGAGAGAAAACAAACAAACAAGCATCTGGTCACAATAGAAAAATAAAATAAAAGAAAGAATACAAAGAGTCGGCACAGCGGTTATCTCCTCTCCTCACTTGTCAAAATCTAACTGACATTATGCACACTATGCGCAGTTCTCATCTCAACTCAGATTTCTATAAAGCACAAAGTGACCGTTTTACATATGTCCCGGGAAAACAGGACTGTTGGTCACCCTATACTATACTATTATTACAGAAATACTAATATAAATATTATCTTATAGCTCTTTGTGCTCCGAGACCAGCAGCTCAACATTCATCTTGCCCATACAGTAGGTATCTTGTCTCTTCTTCGCCGTATGTGTGCTCGGCAAGACCGTTTTGTGTTTGAGCGCCCTCAAGTTGTGTTTTACTGTAACTTCAGAAGTACCAGACACGTGAGCAAACCCGCCGATCTCGTTGGTCGGATAGGTTTTGACGCGGCGCGTCAAACCAAAAAAACGAACCCGAGGCGTTTTTTTAAAAATGACGCTTTTACGCGTGGCGTTTTTCGCGTCGGTGTGAACACTCACATTGGCGCCCATTGTTTAGTCACGAGGCGTTAAACGTCGACGAATAACGCGCGCGAAATTCGTCCCGGTGTGAACAGGCCTTTAGGATTACACATTGACTTCGAGACAGACAGAGTACATATAGTGACGCATTTAAACATGCATTGATAGAAATATATAGAGACATATAGATTAATAGATAGATATAGATATGGAGGCTCCACAGAAGAGATGCCATACATCTGTGGTGTGGGAGCATTTCCATTTGGAAACCCCAAGTAAAGTGAGATGTGTGTATTGAGATCGGCAGATAGCCTACTGCAACAATACATCATCCGTGATGCGCCATTTGAGGAGCACTCATCCTGCCATTCTGCGGGGTGTAGAGGATGGTAGCGTTCCCCCTGTACCAAGGCCTGTTACTGACACTGCTGGCCCATCTAAGCAAGGTATGCATTGTTTGAAATATTGGCTAATTATAATACCAAACTGTTGGGACACTATTTAGAAAGGCCATAGACCAAGCCATACCCAACATCCTAATCACTTTAAAATCAGATTGACTATGAATATAATACATGTTGTCAATATAATATTATATTTGTGAATATACATTTTATAGATCTACATATGAGCACCCAATCTACAGCCAAGACATCCTTTTGTTTTTTCTAATTGTTATACTTCTACAATGCACTTTATCTTTCTCTGCACACTGTGCATAAATATTCATAACCTAACGTTGTTTAGGAAGGTTTCCAAATGAACCAGTAGACTACTTTCAGAGGTAGGCTACTATTTTTCCAATATATTTGTCTGAAAGTGTGTTTTATCTTCTATTTTAAAAGGCAGACAGAGGGAATTGGATGAGGCTCTTCTGAACATGGTGGTGAAGGATCTGCAGCATGGTGGAGGATGAGGGTTTCAGGGCCTTTGTGAACAAGCTTGATCCAAGCTATGTCCTCCCATCCCGGAAGGTGCTTAAAACAATGGTCAGCGAAAGGTACAACACAACCAAGGAGAAGACAATGGAGGACCTACAAAAGGCGGAATTTCTTAGCCTTACGGCTGACGTGGTCCTCCATTAATGTGGATGGATATCTTGGTGTAACATGCCATTACATAACACCAGAGGCAAAAATGGCAACTGTTTACGGGGTGTAAGGAGGTTTTACCAAACCCACACAGCCCAGCATCTCGTGGAGGCTAAAGCCTTGCTAATGGCTGAGTGGGGAATAACCTCCCAGTGCATGGTGACTGACAATGCATCCAACATGATCTTAAGTGCCCAGCTTCTCCACCTTCGCCATGTCCCATGTTTTGCTCATAATTTAAATTTGATTGTGAAAAAGGCCCTGGATCAAACCCCAGTCATCAATGAAATACGCCAGAAAGATAGTGGGGTTGTTCAGATCCAGCTGTGAAGCAACGGACAAGCTTGTGGAGATGCAGGGCTTGATGGGCAGACCAAGTCTGAAAATGATACAGGAGGTTGAGACGAGATGGAACAGCAGATTCGACATGCTATAACACTCGTATGAGCAACGTGAGCCAGTGGGTGCTGCACTCCACTTTAAACAGTGATACTGCTCCCCTGACAAGTCTTGAGTATGACATTATTCAACAATCATTATCACTACTTCAACCATTCAAACTAGCAACAACAGAGATGTCAGATGAACAGAGAGTGTCTTCTTCAAAGCTCATACCACTGGACAGGATGTTGCAGCACAAGCTTGCACAGAAAAAAGGGAATGCAATGCAGGAATCAACAGTACAAGTAGGTAGGACACAATGACCATACTACCCGTCTTAATTGGCCATAACTCTCATATTGTTGTCATTATTTTAATTAATATGGTTTTCTCCTTTGTTGGCTCATAGGCTCACATCTACAAGAAGATCTGTACAACTCCTGGTGAGTTTCAGTCTGTTATCTTATGTAATGTGAAGCATGAAATTTATACTTCATATGTGTTGTCAGTTTATGATTTGTTACTAATTGCAGTTTTCTTTTCATTCAGAACCACAAATGTCAATATCAGGCCCATCATCACCATTTGAAACACGGGACAGTTTATGGGAACATTTTGACAATCGTATCCGTGAGACCCAGATGATACTCAATGCTACAGCTGATGACACAGTGAAAGTGAAAAAATACTTCAGTGGTGTGTTTTTGCCCAGAACTCATGATCCCCTAACTTACTGGAAAGAGAGAGCAGTAATCTTTCCTCATTTGTATGTCCTTGCTAAAAAATATCTTTGTATGCCAGCAACAAGTGTCCCTTGTGAGAGAATTTTTTCAAAGGCTGGAGAAATTATCTGTAAAAAAAGAAGTAGGCTGAGTCCTTCAACAGCAGAGAAATATTTTTGAATAAAAATCTATAAGAAAGTGAGACATTGTGGCTTGATTTCTATTATTAGGGCCCGAGCACTAACTCTGCGAGGACCCTATTGAAACTGTTAGGATTATTTACAAAGTAAGCGCCATTTTCGGGGTCGCAGCATGCTCAAAAACTCACCAAATTTGGCACGCATGTCAGGACTGGTGAAACATTTCGTATTTTGTGGGTTTCGCGGATGGGCATGGCAAAATGGCACGCTAGCGCCACCTAGAAAATTGGAAAAAATTAGCCCCTCGTCCACGTTCAACCTACATGCACGAAATTTGGTGGGAACGTGTAACACATCAAGACGCACAAAAAAGCCTCTCAAGAACCCATACGCTAAACTCGACAGGAAGTCGGCCATTTTGAATTTGGCAGCCATTTTGGGACGATTTACACACTCCGTACTTTAACGAACTCCTCCTAGGGATTTAGTTGGATCGACTTAAAATTTTTGCTGTGCCTTCTAAAGGCATTGACGATGTAAAGTTGAGCTATCTGCGCATTTTCGTCGATGGGCGTGTCTGTGGCGTCGATGATTCGCCATGAAACAGGAAGTTGTAGTAGTAACTTGGCTGTAAATGCTCAGATCTGCACGAAATTTTACACATTTGACAAGAGTCCCGCCCTGAACAAATCTACATGCCGACATTCACCCACAGTAATAGCGCCACCTGCTGGCAACAGGAAGTGGCCTTAAACTAAGCAGCCCCCGCCGCATGTTTGACCGACATGTACGAAATTTATGTGGTACATCTACCATGACCAGACGCACAGAAAAGTCTCTTGGAGCGTTGCCCTAAACTCAACAGGAAGTCGGCCATTTCTAATTTTACCACCATTTTTGGATGATTTACTCATTACGTACTTTAACAAACTCCTCCTAGGGATTTAGTCGGATCGACTTCACATTTCTGCTGTGCCTTCTAATAGCATTGACGATGTAAAGTTGTGCTATCTGCGCGTTTTCATCAATGGGCGTGTCCATGGTGTCGATGATTCGCCATGAAACAGGAAGTTATTTTAACTTCAGTGTACATCCTCAGACCTGCGGGAAATTTTATACGTTATACTGTACAATAGTCCCGCCCTAAACACATGTACTTGCCGAAATTAGTCCACAGTCATAGCTCCACATGCTGGAAACAGGAAGGGACCTTTAACGAAGCAGCCCCCACCGCACGTTTGACCTACATGTACGCAATTTCTGTGGTACATCTACCATGTCCAGACACACAGAAAAGCCTCTTGGAGCAATGCCCTAAACCCAACAGGAAGTTGGCCATTTTGAATTTTTCATCAATTTTTGGGTGATTTGGATGCGTAGCAAATTCATAGCTGCATCGGCTGAGCTGCAGAATATGCAACGCGGCCGCCTCATACCCCAACGTGCTACAGGTGCGAGGGCCCGCCCATCGCTGCTTGCAGCTTTAATTAATATTCATTTTTCATGACCAAAATCACATTATGCAATGTGAAGAGACTGCAGGTTACAAGCTTCATATATTAGAAAAATACAATAATAATAATAAAATATAGCTGCAAGCAGCAATTAACGGGACCAAGCACAATCAGACGACAACACATGCCAACATGTGTCAGACCAACTGCAGCAAGGAGCAATTGAAGGAAGCATTTCAGCATCAACAGCAGTACATAGCCGTTGATGCCAGGAATCCATAGAAACCACAGTTATGATTTTCTGACAAAGTGCTTCCAATGAAGTGTACCAATTTTTGTTTTGTTTGATCAATCTTTGGCCGATCAAAAATACAGCCTCTTAGCCAATTTTAGGTGGACCTTAAGTTTGCGACATCATAACTTTTGAACAAAAATGAATAAAAAAAAATAATAATAATCGGGAACAGGACTTTTATGCGGCTCAGTCTGAAGATCATTTGAGTGCATGTTAGGATAAAATTGGACAAAATTTGAAGGAGGAGTAGCAAAAAAACTGAGAACTGTACATTTCATAATGGCCATTACTGTAATGGGCAGGGTCTTAATGTACAGTATTGGTTGTAATCAGCACGATGAGAGAAATCAGGTGTACTAAGTTTCATGTCTCTACAGCAAAGGGTTCAAAAGTTAACCATTTCAATGTTGAATTTTTGAACTGCTGGTGGCGCTATAGAGTTGGTCCTAGAGGGTCAAAAATTGGTCCAATTACTATTAATTAGCATCACTACAAGTGTGCCAAATTACATCATTTTCCTACTTACGGTTCATAGGGCTGCCATAGACTCCCATTTGCGGAATAATAATAAGAAAACCAACAAACACAATAAGGTCCTCAGCCCCTTTGGTGCTTGGCCCCTAAAAAACACATTTTTTAATGGCTCGTTGTAAAGGTTGTTTCAGATCAACACCTGCAAGTGACCACTAGGTGTCGCCGTGGAGATGGGTGTCGGATTGATTCGAAGCCTCGAAACAAAATAGCACATTTGCTTCAACTGTTTCATTGCTTCATGAAGCCTCGATCTGCCCACCACTAACGTCAACAAGAAGTCACGTCATCCGACATCGCTTAGAGCACCTTTAACTTTTGATTCATTAAATGTTCTGCTATATTCCATTTACGTGAAGGCTTCTTTTACATAATTACGTTTTGTTTTTCGCTAAATGTCCCTTTGCGCCACCTGGTGGTCATTTCACAACTTTAAAATGCGACTGGTTTATTTTTGCCGCACTTTTCACGGTGGTAATAGTCAATCTGGTTGTCTACCATCTGTATGTCAAAGAAAATCCTGTTTGTGTCACAGAAAAGGCTTTTGGGAATCATCTCCAAGACCGACACTTAAGGTTAAGTCCTACACTTCACTTAAATTACGACTGATGATTAACTTTTAAGCGCAGCTTTTAACAAAAAAATTTATTTTACTCTTAAGACAATTCTTAGTAATGTTCTTGGGAGTGATTCTCTGAGGCTGGATAAATATAGGTCCTGTAAAGCTCATTCAGATAGTACAACATTATTTTTAACACATTTTACCCACAAGTGTTGAAAAAAACAAAGAAACTAACAAACAAAAAGCATTTTTGATTATCAAAAGTGTCATGGCCCCAGAATATTTTGTTGTATGAATATCAGACCCTGCAATATATATATATAAAAAACAGGCCCTTACCACATTTATATCAAAGACTACATCCAGATCAGACTCAAAACACATATATGGAGTAAATCGAGTCCTTTAACCCCCACTGGGCCAACATTTCATTCTGTAACATAAGTAATGATTTATATGCTGTTAATGTTGATGATCAGGTTATTTAACTGCATCTTCACGTGTGTTTTGATCGGGAGATTCAGTAATAGCATATGATCAGAAACACAGAAGTCTGGGAAATCCAGTGTTTGAATGTTTAGTTGGGGAAGGAAGTGTTCTTACAAATAAAGGAAAAGTCTGTGTTCATTAGGTAAAAAGTTAAAAACAATGTCTTGAAAGAGGGTTTTCTTTTTCTGCCAAGTTTATTTAGCCTAGTTACTAGCACTCATGTTGTTTTAAACCTGCATGAGGGATGTTGATTGGACTCTCTCTTGCTTCTTTTTTATAATATAAAATTAAACAAATCCCAAACGTAGAAACACAAATCTATTTTAATGCAAACTTTAAAGCTGCCAGTTTGCAGAATTATGTTCCCAGTTTTACATTCTGCCTCAGTTTCTGCTTTCATCCATTTTTAGAACAAAAAACAGTTTTATTCTGGAGATGATCTGTTTTAACAGCCCAGAAGAGATTGGAGCTGAAAGGCAGAAAAATGAAATTACCATACCACAGGAAGGAAAATGACAGAGAGAGAGATCTGAGTGTCAGACTCACACTGATTCACCACAAGAGCTTTTTAAAACTTTTGCACACCAGTGCAGCTGCGATCAATGAGTCTCCCAGCATTCTGATTGGTGGAAGAGGATGAGTGGGAGGAGCCTAGAAGTGAGTGAGCGATCAGCTCCATTACTCCTCTCTCTCTCTCTCTGAATTTCAGTTTTCAGGTGAAAGTCTGTCAAATGTGGAAGTTTTGTAAACTATGTTCAGGCCACATTTACACATAGCCGTTTATTTAGAGAAACAAATCCCCCCCAAATGGCAATATATTTTTCCAGGAAAAACATGATTCAGAATAGGCATTGCCAGGATAGTGTACTGTTTACTAGATCTAGATTTGGGAACCTTTATTTTGCAGTGGTGTTTCAATGAAGTTTGTTGTACATACTGTGTTTGAGGGGGATTGAACTTGTGTGTTGATTGTTTTTGAGATATTGTAATGATGGGGTTTTGTCACTGGGCTAAAAAAATATATCTCTCTCTCTCTGAATTTCAGTTTTCAGGTGAAAGTGTGTCAGATGTGGAAGATTTGTAAGCTATGTTCAGGCCACATTTACACATAGAAGGGTATTTAGAGAAACGTTTACTGGTGCATAATGTGACGTTTGAGAACTTAAAACCCCGTTTCCCACAGTCGACATGGCAACACATAACCGGCGTTATCAGAAATCTCCACTTTGGCTGGAGTTTTTAGAAATATTTGTTTTCTGTGATAATAACTGTGTTTTCGTGTAAATGAGAGGCCAAACAGCAGGGCGATATCTGCGTCCTCCCTTCGTGTAAACGGGGCATCAGACTGACCAGAAAAATCCCTCCATTGAAAATGTATGTACCTTATACTGTCCTTGTCCATAAAGGCAATAAAGACATCATCAAAGTAGTCCATGGGACATGAGTGGGTTAGTTCGAATTTTTTGAAGCATAGAAAATACTTTTTGGTCCAAACATAGCAAAAACAACGACTTTATTCAGCATTGTATTGTCTTCCGGCTCTGTTGTCAATGCTCGTTCAGGCGTCCGCAATGACGCTGCTGTGCTGACGTGTCTTGTGCGCCCGAGCTTCGTTTACAGTCTGAGGGAGACGCGCGCTGTAAACAAAACAATCTTCGCAAAAATGTCTAAGGATTTTGACACGGAGGAGAGGAAGACTTGCATTTGCCCAGCCATATTTATTTGAACTCGAATGCACGGACGAAGAACTAAGAGCGATGGAAGAAGATCCTGCACAGCAGCAACCGCTGTCACAAGCTTCGGAAAGACAAAGAGCAATGGAGACCTGGTGGTGGAAATGTCTTCATTGCATACAATGCCTACAGAAATGGAGAGCTTGTGCTGCACCGAGTGGGACATAGTAATGCCGCAGCTTGAACATGTGGAACATTCAGCAGATGAGACGACATCTGCATTGCACTTTCTGCCCCTACTGAGCCGCAGTGTTTTAAACGTGTTTTTTCACTTACCAAAAGTGAATTGGAAGCGATGACCGAGGCCGGAAGGACCAGGGGGCACATTAACTGTTGAGTAAGTATTTATTTAATGTGATTTTTTTATAAAATTTTTTTAATACAGCCATTGTAGTAACAATGTATCTTGTTTATCGTTTACAGTCAGTGTAGACTGGTGGCATACCGTGTTGTACTGGAGTGGATACTCAAAGGAGAAAAACTGGGAAGACACAACAGGAAAGTTCTGGTGTGGAGTATACGTGAAAGATACCCATCATCATCTGGAACGTATGTGGGTTTCAAAGAAGCTGAAGAACCTTTTGGACTGATTTGATGTTTTTTAGAATATTTTTTATATTTTTCTTTTTACTGAAGACAAACCCTTTATGTGTACAGTTTATCTTTGTAATATTTAAATAAAAAATACAAAAATGTATCTGTTGTAGTTGTTTACATAGAGGCTATAAATAAAAAAAAAATGGTTACAGTAGCACATTCAACTTCAGTCGGAGTCAATCCATAGTAAATGTTTTTTTTATTTAGATATTTACATGCAGTTATCTGGTGCTCACAACACTCTTTTTTTGCATTGTGAAATGTATCCTACAAAAATACTTTTAAATGTATGTGCTGCAAAAAAATAGAAAACGGAAAAAAAGTTAATAAAGAATGATGTAGAACAAGGCTGTCTACTTTTGAAACCTTGAAACATGCCTTTCAATCGCTGCTGCTTTGTTCATTTTGGGTTTTGAAGCAATGTTCGGTGGTGATTCCTGAACAACAACTTGCGAGGTTGGGTCCTTGAAAACAACAGTGGGGTCACTGCGCCGCTCCATAACTTTTACCAGAAGTTCCTCCTAAAGTTCTGGGTTCGTAAATTTTCCTAGCCACCCATTCCTTCGACTGCTTGGGAAAAACCACATTGTATCATGGTGAAACACCTAAAACAGTCAGAAAAAGTAAATAATTATTACTTACTGCAAGAAATAATGAACAAGCATACCCCTGTGTTCCTGTCCATTTCAATTAATTCAGCAATATGTCTATATGCATGTGTACTTTAAAAAATGAAATTACTTGTAGAACATGTATTTTATGCGGTGTACTTGCCTGATGAGGTTGTGGCCTGTTCACGATTTATGTTTTCATTGTGATCAAGGACCGCCAGTTGTGTGCGAGCAACCATTGAGGAGTAGTGAAAGTGGAGGATCTTCTGACAGTACTTTCGGAGAAC
Source organism: Pimephales promelas (assembly GCF_016745375.1). The sequence continues at coordinate 571,509 of NW_024121176.1, read as the reverse complement.
AGAGTGGTACACCTCAAGACTGCCTGAGAAACAAACAACAAAACAATGAACAATTACATATCAAATATTAAAATGTGTTGTTTACAAGCAGCTTGCCTGTATGCTTGAATGAGGCCATTTGTCTCAGGTCCTTCAGGAGTCTTGGATTTAATACTAGTGTTGACAGAGTGCGAAATGAAGGAGATTCCCTTTTCAGCCAATGTTTTCGTCGTTGTTGGTCAGGACTTAGGTCATTGTGATCACATTCTTTTTGCCGTCCATCTGTGTACACCACAAATGTGGTGGAGAAGGGATTTCCATTTCTCAGTTAAAATATGGAAAAATAAATAAATTACTTACATTTATTTATTTATTCAGAAATGTATATTTACTGTGAAATATTGCAGATAACATACATTGGGGTTACCGCCACAGGACGCACATGCATACCACTAATGGTTGCATATACTTTTTATCCAAGGCTGGAGGTCTTGATTCTCTTTTTGTTTTGTAAGTGACAGCAATTTTTTTGAAGAACCCTTTACAAAACAATTGAATTTTTTTATTATTTCAGATCGATAGGTTTTTTTGGTCGAAACAGAGCATGTAGACACAACTTTCAGTACTTAAATAATACTGTTAACCTGTTGTTTCCACAACACCACTAATCAAAGCTACATTTAAAATAGAATAACATTCATGTAATTCTACTCAAGATGAGCATTAATAACTTGTAAAGCAAACTATACATACCCTTTACAACATGCCAGATGTCGAACTCGTGTTGTATACGAGGGTAATCTGATTGAGGGGGGCCTGTCTGTGGTGATCACGTCCAAAATAAAGTCTACACACCTTTTGAAGGCTACTGGTTGGCTACAGAGCTAGTTGCTTCAGTAACCTGTAATAAATAATAATAAAAAAATACATATTTAAATCTTCAATAGTTTTTAATAATTTTCATAGATTATATTTGGGGAGTAGGTAAAAATTTAGTTTTTTAATTTCCTTAAATAAATTAACAAATTTATGTAGTCACCATGTCATAAACGGGGAAAAACTCATGATCTCACTGACCTGCACCAACTGGAAGTGGACAACTTTTTTGTTGACATCGTCCATCATACTGTATGTGCAGTATTTGGCAGAGAATCCAGGACTAAAAAGACAATCGAATGAAGATGCACATTTATAATTATCACAGTATTTTAACAGTGTTGAACTTTTACAAAAAAATGTATTTTGCTTGCCTATCAGATCTTCCATCCCCTGATAAATTTGCACCTTCTTGTAAAACGTTCTGCAACCTCAAGTCTTTAAATCTAATTTTGTCTGATGCTCCTGGTAGAAAACATCGACAACAGGGATTAAATAGGATGACTGGATTGCATAGAAGGTGGTTTTCTGTGGGATTTTTAAATTGAGGCAGGCAGCCCAGTCTGCGATGTCAACATGAGTTGCACCAGTGAGTAGAGTAGACGAAGGTACAAGAAGGTTGTTGTCTGCCATTTCATTGCATCAGTTCCAAGACCCTTCGTGGCCGTTTGTACATTCCCAATTGACACGAAGGAGGCTAGCAAATGAAAACTTTTTAGTGTCAATGACAGTATGTCCACATTGAGGGCATCTGGTAAACAACTGCATCAACTTTTGACTCACTTCCTTCTTCCTCTGTATTTGAACTTGATGTAGACGTAGTGGAGCGAAACTCTGATGGAGGATCCAGAGAAAGCATGCTGACATCCAAAGAAATCTCTTCAAAAAGATTTTTAGCTAAAACTTGTTCATCCTACTAATAAAAAACTGCTTAAAATTGTAGTGCTTCAGCTAAAAAATTAGCATAAGTTGAACACAAGTACACCACAACAATACAACCACAGAACACATTTTTTAAACATGTGAAACAATAGCTTTTGCATAGTTATTTTGTAAACAACATATTGTTGTGATATTACAGACTGAACGGACTTTATGACAGGCATGGCCTAGTATGTCCCTGATGTTCCTGAAAGACGGGATGGGTCCTTTGCTGACTCTGGAGTTGATAGCACCAACTGAAGTTTTGACACAGAATCCTGAGCTTCTCGGACAGAACATTGTCTGTCATATGATTTCTGTGGGGGTGAATGGGGAACACCAGATAAAACTGTGTTTATAAAGTCCTGTCTGTTCCCCTCTTCCTCTGCCTGAGAGACTGTGAATCTGTATAGGGGTAGGGCCTTCTGACTCGGTGTCCTGGATGAGCTGCTCTGGATAATTCGGAGTCTCCTAAAACATTTCATTGTACATTTTTATTTTGGATGTAATTTACAGTTTAATTCAAAGGATAGCATTACAAAATTTAAAAAAAAATGTTTTTAATAAAACTAAAGAAGTCAAGCAATTTGAATAAATTGTATAGTAACTGTAACACTGGACGATCTCACTATACTGCTTGCATACATACCTTTGTGTGTGGTAAACACAGGCTGGGCACTGCTGGGGTTTTTTTTTTTTCAGTTTTGGACGTATCTTTCCCATACCCGGTCTGAAGTCATCTGGTGAAAAATGCTTACTGCACAATTTCAGTAGACGGGCGATTTGAAGAGGTAAATCAACATCTCGCTGAACACATAGCAGCCATAGCTTGAGTCGCTCTGGGTCGTTTAGCGGGAAAGAGTAAAGTTAATCCTTTCATCTGTCGGCTTTGGTAATGCACTTTTACGTCGCCGTGGTTGTTTTTGGCGATTAGGACATCCGCGACATGCACACTTTCGAACCATTTTTAAAAAATTATTGCGATACCAAAATACAAACAATGTAGAAAAGCTTGAATACAGCGCGCGTCTCCCTCAGACTGTAAACGAAGCTCGGGCGCACAAGATGACACGTCAGCACAGCAACGTCATTGCGGACGCCTGAACGAGCATTGACAACAGAGCCGGAAGACAATACAATGCTGAATAAAGTCGTTGTTTTTGTTATGTTTGGACCAAAAAGTATTTTCGATGCTTCAAAAAATTCGAACTAACCCACTGATGTCACATGGACTACTTTGATGATGTCTTTATTGCCTTTATGAACAAGGACAGTATAAGGTACATACATTTACAATGGAGGAACAGAAAGCTCGCCGACTAAATCTAAACTATCTTAAACTGTGTTACAAAGATGAACGGAGGTCTGACGGGCTTGGAACGACATGAGGGTGAGTCATTAATGACATCATTTTCATTTTTGGGTGAACTAACCCTTTAATGTTAGCAAAACGTTGCTGGAACGTTACCATAATGTTGCTGGAACGTTATTATAATGTTGCTGGAACGCTACCTTAAGGTTAGCTTAACGTTGCTGGAACGGTATCTTATGTTAGAAAAACGTTGTTGGAACTTTAGAATAATATTGCTGGAACATTTTTTGTGTAACGTTGCTGGAACGTTAGCACATCATTGCTGAAACATTCTTAAAGGGACTCTGTGTAGATTTTTAGGTATTTTATTATCTGAAATCAATATTATTATTCATAAATATGTCCTCAATGGTGTACAAATACCTCTGCAAATTATCTGACTTATCCTCGTAAATGAAGAATTTAATATCTTTATGTACATGGGACGGGTAGGTTCACGGAGGCTTCCATGTCCGTTCCGCCATCTTGAAAAACTATAATAGCAGAGAGGGTCAAAAAGTACCACCAGCCAAATGCGTTTTCGTTCAGACTCAGAGGCATCGTCACGTCACATTGAGAGGCGCATTCCCTGCAAGTTTAAACGGCTGCATTGCACTCCTATGATTGCTGATTGCTCTTTTGCTCTATTATTTGTAATGGCGGACCATATGCAGAGTCACAGGAGAATGCATCCTCCTCGCAAAAAAAGGCCAGACTTGAACGAAAAAGAAAACGTGACCGGAGATTGCAAAAAACAAGGCCATTAATTTTTCCGTCATAAAATTAATCGGATCGGGTTCGATTTTCTGCGTTTTTCGCATCCAGAGCCAGCATTTTCAGAGGTCTTTTGACAATTCTGGGCCGGGGGAGCTCGTCCTCAAATCATTGCACATATGCGTCGTGCTTTCAGTTTCGGTTTTCAATTCGATCAAGTGTTTGTTCTCTTCTCTATATTGGATTATGAAATTAATAAACCTCCCCTTCAATCAGATTGAAATTTAGGATCGAATAAAGTGTGATTGAGCAGCCTATTCGATAACTAATGTATTATTTGGGCACAATATATACACAATACACAATAACAGCCTAGCTGTTCTGTCTGCCCAGCGCTTCCACAGGGCCGCGCGCGGGTGTGTGTGTGTGTGTGTGTGTGTGTGTGTGTGTGTGTCCATACCTGGTCCATAGACACACTGCCAGTCTCCGTTCAGAATCGATTGGTTCACGGAAATTGGTGGTCTTGTTTTTAATATGTGGCTCCAGAATCGCTAGCAAAGCATCAAACTGTCCCACTGACAATCTGAGGTAAATTTTGAATCTCTCTTATAAATTCGCAACTCCTTGATAAGGAACTCTCCTTCCTCTCGGCGCAATTTCAGGATTGGATGGACGTAATATTTTCTCTTTCTTCCCTTTTCAATATGAGAGAGGGCAAAAATCATCCTCACTGCTTGACGAATCCATTTGGTATTTTTGCGTTTTTTCCCGCAAAGGTTTAAGAAATACGCAACGGACTCGGTGTGCAAGGTTTCTATGCGTGACGAATTTTTAGGCTCACGTACAGGAAAATAGTAAAATACGCATACGAAAATTGAGTATTCAGTGTGCAATGGCCTTAAATATCGGGATAGCGTTTTCAACCGTGGAAAGAGCTAATGCAGCAGAAAGATTTCAGAAGAGATGCTGAAGTTGCCTGCTTTCTCCTCGACAGGTTAGTCAATGTTACAGTCTGACTTAATTTTTCGTCATTGCTTGGTTGTGTACTTTATTATACAGACAGTATAACATTTATAGGTAAAAAAGTTAAACAAGGTATTTGATGAATAGCAGCTATTGACTACTTTACTCGCAGCTATTGTGAAGGAAGGTGCTAAAACAAGGTTTGTAAGTTAAGTCTTTATAACCTATAAATTCAGTAAGAATATAGAGATAATGATTGTAAGAAAATATTGAAGAAAATATTGCTCTCTGTAAGATTTTCTATAGCTTTCTTTTTTTATATAAATGATCAATTAGATAAAATTGTGATTTTGCTATGTGGATAAGATTGAACAGAGAATTCAAATTAATTTATACAGCTAGACACATAAATTAACACATAAGTTAACACATAAGTTGCTGTTTATTTTAAGTTACAAACCTGTTCACCCGGAGAAAAACTCGATGAAGTGTTACTACAAGACATCCTGTCATAGCATTTTTGGTACATAACGGCAACCGTAGATGCAATACGCACTTGAAAAGCGAGGCGCTGGAGAGCAAAATTCGTTTGAATGCAAAATACCATTTAACCACTAGATGGGGGTAAATTCCTACACAGAGTCCCTTTAAAATTATTTGCGAATGGCTTCCTTTACACTATTGGAGATGCAGAGAAATTGTTAAAGTCCCCGTGAACGGAAGTTGCAAAAGATTTTCTCCAGTGCTGTGACGTATT
>NW_024121176.1:449360-565935 GCF_016745375.1 Pimephales promelas | reverse complement strand
TTTCTAATAAGTAGAAAAAAAATGGTCAGGTCATGTACGGGACGTCCCATAGAGTGTGCTCACCAATTATCTAGCCATTTTACTGCAGCGTTTTGAAGATATAGGCCTCTCTTCTACTTTAGACACCTATAAAACCTATTTTCTAATAAGTACAAAAAGCAATGGTCAGGTCATGTACGGGACGTCCCATAGAGTGTGCTCACCAATTATCTAGCCATTTTACTGCAGCGTTTTGAAGATATAGGCCTCTCTTCTACTTTAGACACCTATAAAAACCTATTTTCTAATAAGTAGAAAAAAGCAATGGTCAGGTCATGTACGGGACGTCCCATAGAGTGTGCTCACCAATTATCTAGCCATTTTACTGCAGCGTTTTGAAGATATAGGCCTCTCTTCTACTTTAGACACCTAAAAAAACCTATTTTCTAATAAGTAGAAAAAAGCAATGGTCAGGTCATGTACGGGACGTCCCATAGAGTGTGCTCACCAATTATCTAGCCATTTTACTGCAGCGTTTTGAAGATATAGGCCTCTCTTCTACTTTAGACACCTATAAAAACCTATTTTCTAATAAGTAGAAAAAAGCAATGGTCAGGTCATGTACGGGACGTCCCATAGAGTGTGCTCACCAAATATCTAACCATTTTACTGCAGCGTTTTGGAGATATAGGCCTCTATTCTACTTTAGACACAAATAAAAACGTCATTTCTAATAAGTATAAAAAAGCAATGGTCAGGTCATGTACGGGACGTCCCATAGAGTGTGCACACCAATTATCTAACCATTTTACTGCAGCGTTTTGGAGATAAAGGCCACTATTAAACTATAAACAACAATAAAAACCTAATTTCTAATAAGTAGAAAAAAACAATGGTCATTTCATGTACGGACGTCCCATAGAGTGTGCTCACCAATTATCTAGCTATTTTGATATGAGGTGTGTATACTTTATATGACGTCCCGTATAAGAACTGACCGTTCGTTTTTTCTACTTATTAGAAATCAGGTATTTATGGGCCTCTGAAGTTGAATAATGTGACATTTCTCCAAAATGCTACAGTAAAATAGTTTGATATGAGGTTTGTGTACTGTATGGGACGTCCCATATAAGAACTGACAGTTATTTTTTACTACTTATTAGAAATGAGGTATTTATGGGCCTCTAAAGTCGAATAATGTTACATTTCTCCAAAATGCTACAGTAAAATTATTTGATATGAGGTGTGTATACTGTATGGGACGTCCCGTATAAGAACTGGCCTTTATTTTTTTCTACTTATTAGAAATAAGGTATTTATGGGCCTCTGAAGTCGAATAATGGGACATTACTCCAAAATGCTACAGTAAAATGGTTTGATATGAGGTTGTTGTACTCTATGGGATGTCCCGTATAAGAACTGACCGTTATTTTTTTCTACTTATTGAAAATGAGGTATTTATGGGCCTCTGAAGTTGAATAATGTGACATTTCTCCAAAATGCTACAGTAAAATGGATTGATTGTCACGGTATACAGATCCAATGTTTCCTTCTTGTCTCGTGCTTGTGTTGTGGTATGAAAGCACATGTACTGTGGGCGTGAATGTTGTCATTCCTTGATCCGCTCCAGCTGATCATTAATCATCACCATCTGCAGCTCATCCCCACACTGCTTAAATACTCACCTCATTCTCATTTCCTTGCCAGATCGTTGTTTGATGTCCGGGGTGTCGGTGTTGTGTTTGCATTCCTGGTTTCCTGATCTCCGTGTCCTGTGGATTTGTTGTCTCTGTGTTGGATTGTTTCGTCTCGTCTTCACTCTTCACTTCACGAGGATTCACCGCACCTTGACCATCGAAGTCCCTGCGTTATCTGTTCACACCCGTGTCATTGTCTTGAGTATCACCATTAAATCTGGAGTAACTGCAATTGCTTCCTGTTCTCGTTATTACATGACATTGATATGAGGTGTGTGTACTGTATGAGACGTCCCGTATAAGAACTGACCATTATTTTTTTCTACTTATTAGAAATGAGGTATTTATGGGCCCTGAAGTCGAATAATGTGACATTTCTCCAAAATGCTACAGTAAAATTGTTTGATATGAGGTGTGTGTACTCTATGGGACGTCCCGTATAAGAACTGACCGTTATTTTTTTCTACTTATTGAAAATGAGATATTTATGGCCCTCTGAAGTCAAATAATGTGACATTTCTCCAAAATGCTACAGTAAAATGGTTTGATATGAGGTGTGTATACTTTATGGGACGTCCCGTATAAGAACTGACCGTTCGTTTTTTCTACTTATTAGAAATAAGGTATTTATGGCCCTCTGAAGTTGAATAATGGGACATTTCTCCAAAATGCTACAGTAAAATTGTTTGATATGAGGTTTTTGTACTCTATGGGACGTCCCGTACATGACCTGATCATTGTTTTTTTCTACTTATAAGAAAATATTTTTATAGGTGTCTAAAATAGAAGAGAGGCCTATATCTCCAAAAAACTGCAGTAAAATTGCTAGATAATTGGTGAGCACACTCTATGGGACGTCCCGTACATGACCTGACCATTGTTTTTTCTACTTATTAGAAAATAGGTTTTTATAGGTGTCTAAAGTAGAAGAGAGGCCTATATCAACAAAACGCTGCAGTAAAATGGTTAGATATTTGGTGAGCACACTCTATGGGACGTCCCGTACATAACTTGACCATTGTTTTTTTTCTACTTATTAGAAAATAGGTTTTTATAGGTGTCTAAAGTAGAAGAGAGGCTTATATCTCCAAAACGCTGCAGTAAAATGGCTAGATAATTGGTGAGTACACTCTATGGGACGTCCCGTACATGACCTGACCATTGTTTTTTTCTACTTATTAGAAAATAGATTTTATAGGTGTCTAAAGTAGAAGAGAGGCCTATATCTCCAAAACGCTGCAGTAAAATGGTTAGATAATTGGTGTGCACACTCTACGGGACGTCCCGTACATGACCTGACCATTGTTTTTTTATACTTATTAAAAAACATTTTTTATAGGTGTCCAAAGTAGAAGAGAGGCCTATATCTCCAAAACGCTGCAGTAAAATAGCTAGATAATTGGTGAGCACACTCTATGGGACGTCCCGTACATGAAATGACCATTGTTTTTTTCTACTTATTAGAAATTAGGTTTTTATTGTTGTTTATAGTTGAATAGTGGCCTTTATCTCCAAAACGCTGCAGTAAAATGGTTAGATAATTGGTGTGCACACTCTATGGGACGTCCCGTACATGACCTGACCATTGCTTTTTTTATACTTATTAGAAATGACGTTTTTATTTGTGTCTAAAGTAGAATAGAGGCCTATATCTCCAAAACGCTGCAGTAAAATGGTTAGATATTTGGTGAGCACACTCTATGGGACGTCCCGTACATGACCTGACCATTGCTTTTTTCTACTTATTAGAAAATAGGTTTTTATAGGTGTCTAAAGTAGAAGAGAGGCCTATATCTCCAAAACGCTGCAGTAAAATGGTTAGATAATTGGTGTGCACACTGTATGGGACGTCCCATACATGACCTGACCATTGTTTTTTTCTACTTATTAGAAAATATTTTTTATAGGTGTCTAAAGTAGTAGAGAGGCTTATATCTCCAAAACACTGCAGTAAAATTGCTAGATAATTGATGAGCACACTGTATGGGACGTCCCGTACATGACCTGACCATTGCTTTTTTCTACTTATTAGAAAATAGGTTTTTATAGGTGTCTAAAGTAGAAGAGAGGCCTATATCTTCAAAACGCTGCAGTAAAATGGCTATATAATTGGTGAGCACACTCTATGGGACGTCCCGTACATAACTTGACCATTGTTTTTTTCTACTTATTAGAAAATATTTTTTATAGGTGTCTAAAATAGAAGAGAGGCCTATATCTCCAAAAAACTGCAGTAAAATTGCTAGATAATTGGTGAGCACACTCTATGGGACGTCCCGTACATGACCTGACCATTGTTTTTTTTCTACTTATTAGAAATGAGGTTTTTATTTGTGTCTAAAGTAGAAGAGAGGCATTGGGACATTAGGACATGGGACATTTAATTCAAGAGAAATTGTCATTTTAATACTAAAAAAACATGAAAAAAAGAGGCATTTAAAAGAGTGTATACTTTATTTGATCTCTTTTTACAAATAATTATGCTGTAAACCTGTACATAAAAAATGTCTTGAGGTGTTACCTGTAAAGAAAAAAAACAAAACATATGTCAAAGAATTACAAATGTCAAAGACGAAATGAGTAGATAGATAGATAGATAGATAGATAGATAGATTACAAAGAAAGAAAGAAAGAAAGAATGAAAGAAAGAAAGAAAATAGAAAGATAGAAAGAATGAAAGAAAGAAAAATAGAAAGAAAGAAAGAAGAAAAATAGAAAGAAAGAAAGAAATACAGAAAGAAAAAAAACAGATAGATAGATAGATAGAGATAGATTAATTACAAGAAAGAAAGAAAGAAAGAACGAAAGAAAAATAGAAAGATAGAAAGAAAATGAAAGATAGAAAGAAAGATAGAAAAGAAAGATAGAAAGAAAGAAAATAGAAAAAAGAAAAAAGAAAGATAGAAAGAAAATAGAAAGATAAAAAGAAAGAATGAAAGAAAGAAAGAAAAATAGAAAGATAGAAAGAAAGAATGAAAGAAAGATAGAAAGAAAGAAAGATAGAAAGAAAGAATGAAAGAAAGAAAGAAAGAAAAAGAAAGAAAGAATGAAAGAAAGAAAAATAGAAAGAAAGAAAGAAAGAAAACTAGAAAGAAAGAATGAAAGAAAGAAAAATAGATAGAAAGAAAGTAAGAAAGAAAGATAGATAGATAGATAGATAGATAGATAGAATATAGATAGATAGATAGATAGATAGATAGATAGATAGATAGATAGATAGATAGATAGATAGATAGATAGATAGATAGATAGATAGATAGATAGATAGATAGATAGATAGATAGATAGTTTTCAAACTGCGGCTGGCTTGACCGCGGTGTCTTACCGACCTGATATGTAACACCTCTTTTATTATTTTGTCAAACAATGTTTTTGAAATAAACCTGTTTTTAATTTTCATTGATGATTAATAATGGCAATGTTCGGACATATTATAGACTGTTAATAGTTATTTTATATATAATTCATTGTAATCGACTTAAATGTTTTAGACAATTTTTAATGAGGAGTAAGATTAATATTTTATTATCCTCACAGCACGTTGGTTATGTGCTGTGAAAATATTGCGTGGCAAATTAATTATAATAGCGGATCAATTTAATAGTAATTAGCCTATAGGCCTCCCCTAATAATGATAATATAATAATAATAATAATAATTAAATGCATAAATTGAAAATACTAAATCATCTTGATACTGATAGCAGATGCTGGTTTTGACAATATCTCTGGATACATGCACGTAAATAGGCGCAATCCAGGGGGTTATCGCAGATATTACACGTATAGTGTGAGCAGTGAAGTCGCAGCTCGACGATCGGACCGTACAGTGTGAGCACATAAATCCTGAACTTTGGCTTTGCATCGCATGCGATTTCGTTCAGTGTGAGTAGGTACCTTGCTGAAATCGCACAGACATCGCACAGTGTATGCCCGCCTTAATACGAGTTAAACACTACTAACAGGGATCTCTACTCACACAGTAACGTTAATCTAATAAGATATGATTAATTTTGTCCTCCTATCCGGTTCTGTATGTATGTAAGAAAGGCTGTAGAACTTCAATTTATAATTTGTTAGTTTATTGGTGGTACAGAAAACGACACAGAAACTCTTTTTCGGCATGATTGTCCCATGTATTTCAATGACCGCCAAGGTTTCCCCCACGGTGACGGGCTAAATTCACATCACGTGACGGGGCGTTCCCGGGGGCGTTCCCAGACCAACCGACTGTATCCCTGTATCTATTTCTGATTTAACACTAAACAGTTATGAAATGTTGGAGTTGTAGAGAGAGAAAGTCAAATTGAATATTCGATTTAACACTAAACAGTTATGAAGTGTTGGAGTTGTAGAGAGAGAAAGTCAAATTGAATATTCATGTTACTGACGTAATTCCAAACTCCAAATGTGTAAATGTAAAAGTAACAGCCAACAATTGAATGGTCTCCTTTCTTTCTTCCTCAATTGTTTGTCAATTTGTCAGTTAAAATCTTCCACTTCACTGAAATAGTTATCCAAGAACAGTCACTGTTGTGTTACTGTAACAGAATTATCAGTAACAAAATGGTGCACTGGGTATCGTGCAAAAATAATGAATAATCTACTCTGACCTGCAATGATAATCCAGACCAGAAAGGAAGACCTGCTCAGCCTCCTGTGAGGAGATATCCCAGCCAGGAGACAGCCAGGGCATTTATGATTGCCTATGAAAAAAGTAAATACTTTATAAATGTACAATAATACAACTCATATTCTTTTTCAAGCAGAATAAGATTTACAGGATGTAACGTCACACATAAACACTAAAATAATATATTTTTATATTTACCCTTAATCCAAATAGCAACATGAAATTGGTGAAATAGGCTAATAATGCAGTTAGTATAGTAGTATACATAAAATTCTCAGTTGAGAATTTCCTTCCAAAGAAGATAAATAAATATTTTTATTAAGAATCTCTAAACAATTGAGACATTGTGGCTATTTCTTTTATTAATATTCATTTTTTCAGGACCAAAATAACATTCTACAGAGTGAGGAGCCTACAGTTACAAGCTTCACATATTAGAAAAATAGCTACAATAATAATATTAAAAAACACACATATATATATATATATATATATATATATATATATATATATATTTAGTGGCTCACTGTAAAGGTTGTTTTAGATCAACACTTGCAAGTGACCACTAGGTGTCGCCGTTGATTTGGGTTTCGAATTGATTGAAAGCCTCGACACAATATGGCATTGATTCAACTGTTTCATTGCCTCTCGAAGCCTCGATCATGATCAACCCAGTTAATTTTGTATAATCAACTCTGGAAGTATAACTTCATAAAAAAAAATCTAATAAGACCTACTGGAGATTGCATAGTAAAGTGAATGAGTGAAAGCAATTGGGACATTGTTTATTCTTAATCTGGTGTCGTTCAACAGACCTATTTTAATATTATGCAGGAAACAGAAATTCGAATTTCGCTACTTAATGTGAACGAATGTAAACGCACCATGTCTGATTAATGATCCGATCTTGATCACATCACGGTGATCGCATGTTAATGCCAAGTGTAGAACCCGAAACACCCGGAAACAACCAACAACAGGACTTGGCGCTATCTTGGAAGTGACGTCATATGACCAAATGACGCGCCTCGCTAAGATCAGCGTTGATCGACCTGTCCTGAGTTCACATGTTCGATGTCCGAATTCTAGAGGCGTTCCAGTCGTTATTCCCAAGTAGGATATGGGAAACATCCAAATTCCCAGTTGTCTGCAGCATTAGCTGCAATGCTCTACCTACGTCAGCGTCACGTTTCGGGTGTTGCGTGGAGAAGTGGACTAGCTTTAGCTTTAGCAGCGTTAGCTCTATAACGGTGATGGCGGAGAGTGAGGATTTCTAAAACGTCAACGGAGATCGACATTCACGAGAGGCGTTTATTAATAGTGAGGTGAGTGGATGTTTTGTTATGTAAGTTATATTGAGTGTGTTTTGTTGATCGTTTATGGGGTGATTGATGAAACGTGTGAATGCGATTGAGTGAACGACAGATAAGTAACGTTAACTGTTACACCAGCAGGGAGAGAGACAGACCCTATCTATCTATCTATCTATCTATCTATCTATCTATCTATCTATCTATCTATCTATCTATCTATCTATCTGTCTATCTGTCTATCTGTCTGTCTGTCTGTCTGTCTGTCTGTCTGCGCGTGTGCGTTAGATGAATCAGGCTTTGATATTATTGTTTTCATGCATTTTGATCCATTAGCCTTTGCGTATGATCTTGTGTGTGTGTGTATATATATATATATATATATATATATATATATATGCGGATTCGGGTACCTCAAAGTGCACCAAATGAATGAATTTATCTTTAAAATTTAAAAATGTTTATATATGTGTGTGTATATTTTATATATATATATATATATATATATATATATGAAGAGTTCGAATGCAAAAGCCTCTAAATGCCATTTGAAATTTTCTTCTAAAATGACCATTTTTATCAAGCTTGTATATTTAAAGGAACACTCCGACTTTTTGGGACTTTAGCCTATTCACCTTACCCCCCAGAGTTAGATAAGTCCATACATACCTTTTTCATCTCCGTGCGTGCTATAAGTCTGTTTGACGCACCCACCGCTAGCCTAGCTTAGCACAAAGACTGGATGTGAATGGTTGCAGCTTTCATACTAATCCAAATGAGTGACAAAATAATGCAAACGTTTTCCTATTTACATGTTGTGGTTTGTATAGTCACAGAGTGTGCAAATATCAAGGCCATGTGAGACACAGACATCTTTTAACCGTATAAATACTATATTTTCTGAAGGCGAAGCACTGCTACTTGGGCAGAGTGATAACAATCACCTGAGACGCACCGTGATGAGGAGCAGAGAGTTCGCTTCGCTCAGCGTTGGAATAAAGAGTCAGCAATTACTAACGTTAGATAGAAAAGCATAGTTTATCACGGGTGTTTGCTTTATTGTATGAGCTGTGACAATAAACAGGGGAGACCAGGTAATACAGTACCATGTTTCATTGATTTCCAACCAAAAACGCACCCAGATTTATAAATATCACATGAATAAATAATTATTATTACAGGAATCAATATATTTTAAATGCAATTTATTAGCTGAACCAAATGTATTCAACAGTAGCCTATATAATATACAGTATTGCATTACTATAGGATAGAATAAGGGGAAAGTAATAGCACAAATTGTTTTTGCACAATGAACTCACAGCCTATCGTACCCTTTTGCACGCTCAAGTTCGTTATTTCCATGGTTATTTCAAATTTAGGCTACTAGGCGCGCCGCGCGCAGGGTGCAAGTTCAAACGCGGTGAACGCGCTCGTTTTTTTTTTCCCAAGCGCGTCCGCACCGCATCAAGATAAAAACATATTCATACCCTAATCATATAATAGTGTCACTAACGTTACATTAGATCTGGCTAAAGGCACTGTTACCAGTAGGTCATCTAAAAACATAACGGAACACTTACCTCAGCCGCAGGTGATCCACTTGTCCTGTCTGTGCTATGGGATGGCCGTATCCTTCAGCACATTATGGTCCGTGTGGCAAATTCCATTTTTTCAAAATAGTCGTCCTCATTGAAATGTACCGAGCAAACATAATGTCCCTTGATAATCTTAGGTGTGTTTGGATACATATCCAGAGTAAGTTAGCCATTTCTTCATCCAGTCAGCGTTTTTAGTTGGAATTCTATGAAACATGGTTACCTCCCCTGTTTACAGTCGCAGCTATTTACAATAGAGCGAAAACCCATGACTCTAAACTACGCTTTTACTATTTATAAATTGCTGACTCTATTACCCAAACACCGAGCGAACTCTCCGCTCCTCACCACGGCGTGTCTCCGGTGATGCGGTTATTATGCCGTCAAAGTAGCAGTGCTTCGCCTTCAGAGAATAGTTCCCAGGTTTTATACGGTTAAAAGATGTCTGTGTCTCATTTGACTTTGTTATTTGTACATTATGTGACTATACAAATCACAACATGTAAATAGGAAAACGTTTGCGTTATTTTGCCACTCATTTGGATCAGTATGAAAGCTGCAACCAGTCACATCGAGTCTTTGTGCTAAGCTAGGCTAGCGGTGGGTGCGTCAAACAGACTTATAGCACGCACGGAGATGAAAAAGGTATGTATGGACTTATCTAACTCTGGGGGGTAAGGTGAATAGGCTAAAGTCCCAAAAAGTCGGAGTGTTCCTTTAAGTTCAGTAATTTCACTTAAATGACAATTAATAGGTAATCTTCATTGCCATTTAAGTGAAATGACTGAACTTAAATATACAACCTTGATAAAAATGATCATTTTAGAAGAAAATTTCAAATGGCACTTAGAGGCTTTTGCATCTGAACTCTTCATATATAATATACACACATACACATACATATATAAACATTTTTACATTTTAAGATAAATTCATTCATTTGGTGCACTTTGAGTCACCCGAATCCGCAGTTAAAAATAAATAATCCACTGTCAACTTATGTTATTCATTGATTTGGATATCTGCACCTAATCGTCACATATACATTTTTAGTTAAAGGTGCATTGCGCAACATTTCATGTTAAAAATAGCCGTTTTCTAACCCATACATGCTTAAACAATCGCCTGATAAGCTGAATGAGCCCTTCTTTGATCACTGCGATCGCCTCTGAAATCATGTACAGTGAACTATATAAGAGGGATTCAGGCTCGAATCTGAGACTGGGCGTGACGTCATGCGCGTTCACGCTCGCCTGGCTATGTCTGGCAGGTTCATGTAGCTATTCGCTGCCGTTCTCCGTATCAGAGAAGACAACTCGAGCGACCACAACTCTAGTCAGCTTTCCACAAAAGTAGACGATGGATTCAAAGGGGCTGTTTACACCTGGTCACTTCATGCGTTTTCTGTGATGATCGGATAGCTATTCGATCGTGAAAAGACCAGAGGGTAAATGCCCTCCGAAACGCGTTAGAGACGGATTTGAATCCGATCGCTCATGAGGACGTGGTCTGGGCCGCATTCCAGACGAAACTGGACAAGAGTAAATGCATCTGGTTGTTGAAAACAAGCTATATGTCATGTTATTTTAGTCATATATGACGACACGCATCACCTCAGATGAGCAGCTGAGCTGAGCCCCTTCATCAAGCCAGCGCGCCGCAATCTATCGCAAATCAAAGTGAAAGTAAGTCGCAGACGCTTAACACTACCATCTTCATTAAAAGTAAAAAAATTAAATGATCTTACCAGGCCTGTTTGCGATCTCTCTTATTGCTGTCTTTGCTGATCTTGAAATTAGCCGATGATTAATAAAATGCAGCTCATATCTGTTGCTTTCAGTGACGTGCACTTCATTTAATCTGTATGGCGCGGAAAGAGACCGGCTTGTAGTTCATTACAAACCCCAACGCAAACTCCACGTGAGACAAAGAAAATAAAACTTCTGTCTGTCCAGTGCCAGTCGTCGGAATAAGACGAGAGTCAGCATCGGGAAGGCTTTCAACAAACGGAGAGATCTCCGGTCTGCTCTAGGGCTCAAACGGGTCCTATACAAAGTGATAACTGAATGTGTTTCCATAATAATTCAATCATAAGTGGATACAGTAAGCACATGGAGATAGATGGAAATAAAAACCGAAGTTTTCTACTACCCCCGTTTTCCCCTCTCACACACATAAGTGTGTAATTTACTCGAATGCCTTTCCTTTCATATATTTTAAATGACTTGCAGATTTATTACTGTATTACCTCTAGGGCTGCAGCTATCGATTCTTTTTGTAATTGATTATTCTAGCACTTGATCGATTAATCGAGTAATCTGATAATTTGTTTATGCGTGTTTTTAAGCAACCAAAACAAATAATGTATTACGAAAATGATAAGGCGTAAAAAAAAAATTGTTTGTTTCCGGTTTCCGACCGACCCTGTCAATTTATGTGCGACCCAAAATTATTTTATGAGCTTGGGGAAGAAATAATAAAAATTAAATAAATACACAAATAAAAAACTCTGAGGCGAACTATTAATTTACGTTTTTGTACAGCTCCGTCTTTTTATAGCACGCGATGTAAGATGCATCTTGTCCTCCAGCAATCTATTAACAAACGAGGCAGATATCGTTCGTCAAACTGAACTATAATACATATTATACAAGTCTTTTTTTTGTAATTTAGGATATTTTTATTCGTATTCGCACACATACAAATACATGCATTCATAGGCATGCACACACCACATAATACCTCCATCCGCCTAGTTTTATTAAAAAATCATCCTATCATGATCCAATCATGATCCCAATCCCATCTTCTGCTGTCTAGCACTTCTTTCGCCATGTATTTGTTCGTTTCTTTCATTATTTTATGCAATCCAAAACACTCTAACCTGCCGCGGTTCGTATCTCTAGAGCCCGTCTAACTTGTCCGCTTTTCCAGGACAAATAGATTTTTGAAGGACAAGTAAAAGAGAATTTTACTCGCCCCAACGGACAAGTAGCCTGATTAGAACATCAATAACAAACAAAAAAATAACTAGGGAATCACTAAACCGAGAGAATGATTCTGATTTTATTACATTTATTGCAAGTTGCGATCGATTGTGGATAATAAATGTAGCAGGCAGCAGCTACTGTAAGGTTGCGCTGTTGACGCTCGCGCAGAGAAATCTACACACATGAGCGGAGCACACACACACAGTTAACAACATACTCTGCCTATAAAAAATCTAAATGTGGAGTTTTTATATTTTAACATATGTTAAGCACTAAGCAGCCTCAGTTATTTTTCCTCAATACCATCACGATTGAAAAAGTGACATTGATTTCCTACAACAGTTCAATAAACAGTTAAAATTAAGTCACTTACTGTTTAAGCAATATTGGGTGTTTTTGTTCCATTTTAGCAGCGAAAATAGTTCCAAAGAAAAGTCACAGCAGAACCACAACGCATCTCACAGGAACTCATCCTGTTTTCATTACTGAATGATTCAGCATTTTGAACGAATCGGTTGAGTCAAGGATTCAATGACCCATTCATAAACATCAACATCTGTCTCATTCTTGAATGAATCAACCGTTTGAACGAATCGTTTGAATTAATGAATCAATAACTCACTCATTTATACGGCCGCCTGCCGCCACCTATTGGCAGTTTAGTGTTATGTTTATAAGTAGCCTAGTATAGGCCTAATTTTTTCCAATATTTCTTATTTGCACATTTAAATCAATTTCATAACATTATTTTATGAAATTGTAATTTTTCAGTGTAAATGATTTAATTTCATCAGCCCTACCTAGGGTAACAGTATGCTTCATCTTTCATTTTAAATTCCTAAATTTGATCAATAAATTAAATTATTTAGAATAATAAGACACTATAGGGCATTTAATAATATTGGTGGAGGGGATGCCCTTAAAGGTGCAGATATTACAATTTGCCTTTTTAAATATCAAAGCTGATTGAACACTGATGAGAATATTCCTTCAGAATAAAAAATAAATAAATTTTAAAAATCCGGACAAGCAACTTTTTTACTCGGACAAGTGATTGACAGATTTACTTACTTGTCCGGAGGACAAGCACGTGAAAAGGCTTAAGGGGATAGTTCACTTTGAAATTAATTTTTGATATGTTTTAGCTTAACTCAAGGGCATCCAAAATGTAGGTGTCTTTGTTTCCACAGTAGTTTCAATTTTGATATTTTTAGGTTTGACTATCCCTTTAATGTCGAGCCCTGAATAATTTACAACCCATCCCTTGCTGCCACTGAAAGAAAAAAAAAAAAAAAAAAAAAGAAAAAAATCCCTACCGACCCATGACCTCAACTGACAACCAACCGGAACCAAACTTTTTTTTTTTTTAGGCCTAAGGTGTTTGGCTTTTATTTCTTTAAAAAAATAGAGGTATTTATTCCAACTCCAATATTTGGCTCCACAACAAATTATTGCAATTTTTACCCATTTAGTGTTTATAAGTGGCAGTGCCAACAATTATATAACAATACAGTTAAAACAATTTACTGTAAAATCTGTTACATGTAGCCCATAACATGTAAAACGTTGAATACAAACTTAAATAGTAAAGCCCATTTGGCCTTAGTTTTGTCTTCTTAATACAAAATTACAAAAAAAGGATTGCACCTTCTGCAAATTACCCACCTGGAAACAAAAATAAATTAATATAAAATATCAACCCAAACAAGTACACAAATGTATACAATTTATATATATATAAAAAATGTATAATAAAAATATATAAAAAAACTTTTTCAACTGTAATCTCAAGACAAACATCAGAGTGTGTGTCTGTGTGTGTCTCACAATATTTGTTCCTCCATCACGTCCCACATGCTGAAATTTTTGTTGCGCGACTACATAAAAGTTTAAGCATATGATGAATTGCTGACTGCCGCGTGAGAGAGACATGGGTGCACGCGCTCGCTTACCTCTCTGCCGTCGTGAGCGAGCTGCGGTTAGGAGCTCAACATCTCGCATGCGTGCTCGCACTAGATTACAGGATATTTTAAAGGGGGGGTTGACTTTTTTCATTTTAAATAGCGTGTAATGTTGCTGTTGGTGCATGAACAGTATCTGCAAAGTTGCAGCGCTGAAAGTTCAGTGTAAGCAGTCTTTTAAAAATCTGGAAGTATATTGCCTACAAAAACGACTGGATTGGGACTACAGCTGGGTTATGGTACGTCACTAACCCACACATTTGCATCAACCACTCCCTCCGGAATATGCAGAAAGGGCATGCGCATATTTCAGCAGCTCCAGCTCGTCGAGTGTGTTGTTCACGCAGCTGTCAGGTCTTATGTCTTCGAACTTCCCGCGGACGCTGTACTTCGTCAACAATGGATACAATTTATGTTTGATTATGTTTCTGAAAATGACGATCGTAATCTAGCTTACTGTGCTGCGTTTTACGGAAGACAGCTTCCAGAATCTCCACGAGTTCAACACCGTATTCAACAAGAAACTGTTACAGAAACATGAAGCAGTTCCGACTTTAAAACCAGAGGCAGCAGTTGTTGGGACACAACCTGTAAGTAGGCTAAGACTTAACCATTTTAAATGTATTTGCATGTATAATTCCAGACGTTGCCTTGTGTTTTTGCCTTGTGTTTTGCCTTGTGCCAGCGCTAGCTTTATTGCCACTAGGCTATCAGTTATGCTATTTTGTGTCTACGACTAGGGTTGGGAACCGAGAAGCGGTTCTTTTCCAGAACCGGTAGTGTTTTTGAAAAAATACCGGAACCGTGCAAAATTCCTAAGTTTCGGTTCCTAAAATGGTTCTGGTGCGATATGAGGGTGAAGTCCTGGGAGTAGATTATCCTTTAGCATCTCATCTCAAGGCGCAGACAGAGAGAGAGTAGAGCTGCATGATTAATCTTCAAAAGATTTCGATTCAAGCACCTACGCCGTCTTATTCCTAAATGACAAAAACTTCACCACTGAAGTTGCGATTTGCTCTCACACAAGCTGCATTTATTGTAAACACACGCCGAGTCACGTACATTCAAATCTGTTTGCGCTGAGAGAGAGAGAGAGAGAGAGAGAGAGAGCAGTTGTCGATACGAAACTGCTTTATAATCACACAGTATCAATATTTAAGTTACACATATTCAAATGATTAACGTTACATAAGTAGTGAGATAATAGTTTGAGTAAACATTGACGGTAGTAATCAAAACGCAGTCCGTAACTTTTTTGTGTTCAGAATTTACAAAATGTATACAATGAGTGAGTGCATCATGAATGCTTTTTTTCAAACTGTGTTTTTGTCTTATCTTGAATCACTACGTAAAGCCTGTAATAAGCATTAATACTCAGACTTGTTTAGACTGGATGGCGGATGGCAGCTGCGGAGTAACGTTAGCCCAATGCCTGCGTGACTCGTCATGGACATTAGGGCTAGGCGATATGGCGATATATATCGTTACCGCGATAGAAAACGTCAGTCGGAACAGATTTTTTTATTCCGTGTATACCGCGAAATGTAAATAAGTGGGCGTGGTCAACTCCCGTGCAGCGCGCGTGAGACTGATGCTGAGATTTGTCAAAGAAACATGGAGAAAGCAGATCAAGAGATGTGCCAGAATTGCGCAGTCATCCGCATATTGTAGTTCAGCTATGCAACAGGATTTGGTCTTTGTATAGGCCTGCAACCTCCGAATGTTAAAGAGGCTTCCATCAAGGCGGTATTCAAGAAGAACACCATCCTTTTGTCCTAAAGCATAATGAAAAAGTTGAGTGACGGCAGAGAGAAGGAGGTTGAAAAGGACTGGGGCCAAGACACAGCCCTGCTTCACCCCAACATTTACATTAAAGAACTCTGACTGAAATTCTCCTATGGTGACTCTGGCTTTCATCCCATTGTGCAGCTGCTGTAAAATGGTAAGGAACTTGGGTGGTACCCCAAGTTTGGAAAGTTGTTTCCAGAGCATCTCACGGTTGATAGTATCAAATGCATTACTGAGGTCAATGAAGGCTATGTGGAGGTCTGTGCGCTGCTCTCTGCTTTTTTCTAGCAACTGCCTTAAGACAAAAATCATGTCGGTGGTGGATCTAGTCTTCCGGAAGCCACATTGCGAATGATACGATCGCTCACTTGCTCTGCTGTTTCTTCCAACACTTTGAATAGGAACATGACCTCATTTTGATCTTGAATCGAATTACATGTCTGCCATCCACACCATATTACAACATATTAGGATCTACAGCCTGTTTTATTAAAGGGATAGTTCACTTTGAAATTAATTTTTGATATGTTTTAGCTTACCTCAAGGGCATCCAAGATGTAAGTGTCTTTGTTTCCACAGTATTTTCAATTTTGACATTTTTCAGTCAAACCGTTGTTGTCTGTCAGTCATACACTGGAGGCTAAGGGGGTCGACCAAAAAGCATGCACAGAGAAGTCCAAATTAAACATGATTTAATGACTCGTAAATGTAAGTACACATTGATGGCCTAAGACACGAAACGAGCGGTTTTTGTGAGAAAATGAACAATATTTATATCGTTTTTACCTCGTGTAATCACAGTGACGTTCAAGTGATCTGAATCAGTTGTCCAATGTCCAACTGAACCGAACTGAATCAGTTCAATGTTACGCCGGAAGTGATCGCTTGCGTGTGACGTCACTCAATATTTACACGGAGATTTCGGAAGTTTTACCTTTTACTAAACATATTTTGATATACCGAAATTGTCTTCCATTTCGGTTTCCCGTATATCTAAATATGTTTAGTGAAAGGTAAAGCTTCTAAAATCTCTGTATAAACAAATAGTGACGTAGGCGTGCAAGCGATCACTCATGGCGCAGGCGCAGACCGAAGCGCCCGTACCGTCAGATCATTTTGTCATGGCTATGATTACAAGAGGTAAAAACGATATAAATACTGTTCGTTTTCTCACACAAATCGCTCGTTTCGTGTCTTAGGCAATCAATGTGTACTACATTTACAAGTCATTAAATCATGTTTAATTTTGACTCCTCTGTGCATGCTTTTTGGTGGACCCCCTTAGCTTCCAGTGTATGACTGATAGACAACAACGGTTTTACTGAAAAATGTCAAAATTGAAAATACTGTGGAAACAAAGACGCCTACATCTTGGATGCCCTTGAGGTAAGCTAAAACATATCAAAAATTAATTTCAAAGTGAACTATCCCTTTAAGTATGACGTCTTGTCACAATTTTGGGACTTTGGTGCTTAAAGGTGCCCTAGAATGTGAAATTGAATTTATACAATTATTCACATTTTTAGTTAAGTGTTTTCTCTTTAGGCGCCAAGGTTTTTAAAAAAAAAAAAAATGCTGGATAGTTAAATAACAAGAGTTCAGTACATGGACAGGACATACAGAGAGTCTCAAACACCATTGTTTTCTCCTTCGTACTTAAATCTCGTTTTTGAAAAACACCCCTGAAAAATAGGCGAATCTGTTACCGGTTTTAAGCCCCATCACCGGTGACATCACTTTCCCACCGTGACACCGCGATGTCTTGACTTTTTTTTTTTTAAAGTATTCGTTTTTGCTAAAATATTTATTTTAATTAATTAAAAATAATAATTTTCAATTATTTAGTTCAGAAGAGAGCATTATAATTAAAAATGAACTGCGCAGTGCGTGCCGTCACGTCACAGATCAGCAAGCATCAGGATTCCATTTAGCACGTGTGGAGAGGAGAACGAGTCAAATTACAGAAAAGCAAGATAATGCCAAAAGATTTGGTGTCAAAACGCAATGCAAAAGCGCCTGTTTGGCAATATTTTGGCCAATATTTATTAATGTTAATAAATTCCAATTTATAGTGTTTTACTTTTTTTTAGAGTGCTGTCATTTATGTAGGCTAAGGTCCTTTTTAAAGTTTTTATTTTATATTCGTCTCTTTTTATTTGGTTTTATCTTATTTAAACTTTGTTTAATTTATTTAGACCTATTTTGTTTTCTTATTCGTTAATAAACATTTTGTTTGTTTGGGCCCACAGTTTGCCGATTTTCACTTTTTTCAGCCTATGCATGGGGTTATTTTTATTCGTTCGTTATAAAAGTTCTGTCTATATTTTATTTGTTTATTATTCTAATAAAAGCGCTGTCTATAAATAAAAGTTTATTGTCAGCGAGTTGTTTTTTTTTTTGTCCATTCCAGCAATTGACGCTGAATTGCAATTGACGATTATTTCGAAAGTGAAAGTATGTCATTTATGTAGGCTAAGGTCCGTTTTGAAGTTTTTATTTTATATTCGTCTCTTTTTAATTGGTTTTATCTTATTTATAGGGCTGCAACTAACGATTATTTTGATAATCGATTAATCGGACGATTATTTTTTCGATTAATCGATTAATCGGATAAAAAAAAATTATATTCCATTTTTTTTGTTTATTATAACAAAATAAAACCCTAAAAACCACACTCTTTTGTGTGTTAAACAATCTACTTAATACAGACATCTTCATTATAAAGAAAAACAACAAATAAAAAGATATATATGACCATAACCTATGACAAAAATGCTATTGTAAACTAGATTAGTGGATAACTCAGCAAAACTTAGCCTAGAAATATCACAAGTGCACAATAATTTTATAAAATCTGAACATTTAGTGAAAAAAACATTCCTTAGTGGGGAACAAAAAAAGAGACAATAAGTGTAGCACTAACTCTGGTAAAACGTACACATTGCTCTTTGTATTGTTGTTATACATTCATGAAAAACATCGTAAAAATCAGATGCACAACTGTTTTAAATGTAAAGCACAGCTGTTTAGTGAGGACGCAAAATATAATAGATAGGACAGAACAAGAAAGGCTATTAATAAGCTTTCATTGCGCAAAAGTATTATGACATGATCATGAAAGAGCTGCACAAAGTGCTTATGCTCATCGCAAGCGCTGAATGATGCGCTTGAAGCAACACGGAGTCACAGGGCGGCGCGCAGCTCTTCAGTGTCCGCCGCATTCAAGTTAAAAGCACCAAAGAAAGAGAAAGACATATTGACTGTGTATTATCCAGGATCTATGCAATAGTTTATTAAGACTTTTCTTTTAACAGTTTTAAATTTCAGTTAAGGCCTGTTCACACCGGGACGAATTTCGCGCGCGTTATTCGTCGACGTTTAACGCCTCGTGACTAAACAATGGGCGCCAATGTGAGTGTTCACACCGACGCGAAAAACGGCACGCGTAAAAGCGTCATTTTTAAAAAAACGCCTCGGGTTCGTTTTTTTGGTTTGACGCGCCGCGTCAAAACCTATCCGAGCAACGGGATTGGCGGGTTTGCTCACGTGTCTGGTACTTCTGAGGTTACAGTAATCATAACTTGGGGGCGCGCGAACACAAAACGGTCTTGCCGAGCACACATACGGCGAAGAAGAGATAAGATACCTATGGGCAAGATGAATGTTGCGCTGCTGGTCTCGGAGCATAAAGAGCTGTGTGTGTGATAATATTTATATTAGTATTTCTGTAATAATAGTAGCCTATAGTAAAGGGTGACCAACAGTCCTGTTTTCTCGGGACATGTGTAAAACGGTCACTTTGTGCTTTATAGAAATCTGAGTTGAGATGAGAACTGCGCATGTGCGTGTGTCAGTTAGATTTTTGACAAGTGAGGAGAGGAGAACCGCTCTGCCGACTCTTTATTCTTTCTTTTATTTTATTTTTCTATTGTGACCAGATTTGTTTGTGTGTTTTTTTTCTCGCATGATCCCCGTGTATGAGTGTAACGTTTGAGTGGTTTTATTAAACGTGGGGAAATACGACAGCTCTCGTCTCTCGTGCATCTGTTCATCCGACAACTGGTATGTTTTTATCTCTGGGCAACATCTCCACTTTGCGTTACACATGTCCTGTTTCCACGTCCTGTCCTGACTGTTTTTAAGTGATGAAAATGTCCTGGTTTTAAAAAAAAACTGCTGGGAAAGATCAGCTCTACAGCAAAATATAGATGGGCAGAAAAGGTGGACGAGGAAGAAAAACAAGATAAAGAGGATGAAAACTAAAGATATAAATAGATTTTGTTAGTTCGTTTTTTGTAAGTTTGTGAGAGCTATTTTTTGTTACATTTGGAGGCATTTCTTTTAGTTATTTATTATTTATATATTTATTTTTCTAATACAGAAGACATTATTTCTATCATTATTTCATTCGTTTTTTTCTATCTGTCATAATAAAACATTACATTGAGACATGAATATGATCACCCTAGTATAGTATTCTATTATTATTATTTCTGTTTTACATTAAGCGCCATCTAATGTCAGGGAATGAATTTGCATGTTCACTCAGCTCATCGTCAGCGAAAAACGCTTGGGTGTGAACACAAAAAACGCGTTGAAAAACGCTGACTAATAACGCGCGCTGATATTCGCCCCGGTGTGTACAGGCCTTGAGGCTACTGTGCACGTGAAGAACAATTATACTGCGCCTACTCTACTATAGTGTTGTGATCTAACAGACACTCAGTAGAAAGTGATTAAGTTACAGCAATAAAAGTCTAGCAAGATAGAAAAACCATCATAGACCTTTATCTACGGATCAATTATAATAATAACATTGAATCATCTTGGAAAGAGATCATCATGTGTTAACTGTTGTAACGCGACGCGCTGTTTGAACACCGAATAGAGAATGACTGACAGCCGCAGTGGAGGGAAAAGCTTAGGTTAACTTGAATTTAATGACTTAAATATACATTTCTATCTCACATTATACTATAGTATGGCTTCATAAAGTATACACGATTAACGTAGGTCACTTATTTTGGTTTCAAAACGGCGAATTTACCGAAAGGTGAATGATTTTCGTGTATGCTGCATATTGATAGCGGTTTCCTGATGCCCGCAAATTAGTTCAAACTCACGGAATCAAGAGTGCGCATGCGAGACAGAAGATAATGTGCTCCAAACCGTCCGTGTTGCGCGCGCGAGACAGGGTAGAGCGGCGAGGGAGAGAGACTGCATGTGCGCCTCATGAAGCGCATGTAAGAAGCGCATGTTCCATGTAAACAATCCCCGTGACGTAATCAGACCAACTAATCGATAATGACATTCGTTGACAACGATTTTCATAATCGATTATAATCGATTTTATCGATTAGTTGTTGCAGCCCTACTTATTTAAACTTTGTGTAATTTATTTAGGCCTATTTTATTTTCTTATTCGTTAATAAACGTTTTGTTTGTTTGGGCCCACAGTTTGCCGATTTTCACTTTTTTCAGCCTATGCATGGGGTTATTTTTATTCGTTCGTTATGCTAATAAAAGTTCTGTCTATAAATAAAAGTTTTATTATCAGCGAGTTGTTTTTTTGTCCATTCAAGCAATTGATGCTTATTTCGAAAGTGAAAGTATAACGCGCACGCATTTAAAAGCTATTCAGCCCCCCCGCCCTGCCCTCCACGGTGACACCGGGATTACCGGTGTTGTCACACGTCGATTAACCGGTGGGAAATTTTCCTCACCGCGGCAACCCTACTCCACATAACACCGACTGTGACGCAACAGTCGGGATCATTAATATGTACAACTCCAAACATTTGCATATGCCATCCCATGTTCAATGACAGGCGGAACTGCGCAGCCGAAGCATGGCAGTTGCTCAATGTTTGGATGTACACATGAACACAAAAGTATTTTTTAGTTCCTTCATCCGAGCCTCTGAAAAACAATAGGTTAATTTTATTTTATCTGGAACATTTCCAAACATTTCACCGACGACTGTTTCCTCAACTTGGGCCACGAGCTAGCCTCGGATCGAACTACCAAGCAACACTTTCTGATGTGTAATTTTTTGTTCAAGTTCAGACAGGTAATTTTTCTCTCAAAATCGTTCAATACTCTTTCTGCATCAATAAGTCAAGCCAGTGACTAAAATATCATCTTCACATCGTTTCTTTTAGTAGGATGAAAAAAAAAAAAGTTTAAATTGTGAATAAATATACAGAAAGCGATCAAAGAACAATCTTTCCACACAGCGCGAGTTTATCTGGACACTGGCTACACTGCACAACGAAGCTCTTACTGTATTTACATGATCGTGCCTGCATTGGTGACAGCATTAGAGAGTGCAGAAACTGCGTCACAATGTTAAGATCTTCATCCTCGTGATCGACAGACTGTCCTCTGCTTGCTCAATGCTCATCACAGCAACATTTTATGTGATGGGAATAGATCTAAATACTTCAAAAACATCTCACGATTTGTCAATCTCGATAGCTGTAATAGTAAAAACTAGGGGTGTAATGATACACATATTCGTATTGAACCGTTCGGTACAAGGCTTTCGGTTCGCATTTTTGAACCGAACGGTTTGTTGGACCATTTTTCCTGCCGACCAAAATTCTGTTATTTCAAATGTAGGTGCGTTGCGCGTGGCAAGCGCACTCATAATGTAAGAGATGCTGACGTGACCACAACATTGCCCAACATCAAATAGCAAATGTAATGTAAGCGGAACGAAACTGAGCTACTAATTATTGTGTGGTTGATGGACCGTTTATCAGTTTGGACCAATGTAGCACGAGTTAGTTAGTCATGGATGTGGAGCTCTTGGCATCTCAAAAATGCCACGCTGATATAGCCTAGAAATCTAGACGCACCCTAGCGGCAGCAAAAATTATTTTGCAGCAAAGTGTGGTCTAGCAACTCTCCATAGACGTTTTAGCTGGAAAACCCCAACTCTGGTAGGGCCAATCACATCGTGTATAGAGTAGGCGGGCGGGCTTAACATAATGACGACAGAGTTGCGACGGTCAGAGCAAGCTCGGACATATTCGGTTTGAAGTCGTTCATCCTCGGATGCGGCCGGCGCAGCGCGCTGTTACAAAAAAGCTGTGGCGAAAGGATCAACTTGTCATTTTTTGCCGTGCTGTTGCGTCGGCTTTACTCCGTGTCAGCACGTGCTCTGATCGGTGCACGGACCTCTCCCGAATCATCTCCAGCACTCCAAAGCACCACTAATCCGCCTATGTCTAACAATAAATCACTAAGCTTAATTTAGGGTGTAGATGAAATTAACTTTAGTTATTATCATTTATAATGTCTTAATATTAATTAATAAAAGTAGTTAAAATATGTATATGGAGTGAAAATAGCCAATAAACATCCTACTGTTTACAATGGTATTATTATTATTTTTTAAGTGTTTAAATAAGAGTTTTCCAACATCTAAAATTTTTTCGTTTAAGGACAATCTTTAAAGGTTGAACAAAAAATGTGTTGGTATGGTAATCACATAAAAAATACAAAAAAATAAAACATTTAACGTCATATATGATATTATAGAAGTGCTGGGAAAAGATGTGTAGTAGGCTACTTACACATTATCATATTTGTGGTTCGCGTTAACTTACTACATTAGCCTAAATTCATGGTTCTGTTAGGCTGATTTGTGGACTGAAAGCCTTCTTTAAGTATTTCTCCTGGTTTCCACGTCAGCGCTGTTTGATCTGATATGGTTTATAACAGAACTCTGCGCCGAATCGGAGTGTTTCTCACTGGATCTCGTGGTGTTGATGTTATTAATTCTGAGGCGAATTCAATGGATTTCTTCACTGGATCTCCTAGTAACAGTGTTGCGTGAGCGAGATCGGCCCGCGACTGCCAAGTTCGGGGCTTTATTTTGTCAATGGTTCGGATCGCTGCTGCTGCTCCACGGTCCTAATCATATATGAGTGGCGTATTTTCGTTCCACTTTCATTTTGTTTGCATTCGCTGCTAGGTAACGACTAACGAGTCGATAGATCACTGATTGTTCAGACTCACATCAGGTTGTGATATTTGTTTCCGTCTCCTTCCCACAGACGTTTACGCGTGCTTCTTGTCATGGATTCATTCGCGCCCCTTCCACGCTTTACCATGCGTGTAACGTGTGGCAAATTTACTGGTCTCACATGTGCGACTGGATGTAAAATTCAGTCGCGCACTCTCAATTTTTGGTCGCAAAATGCGACCATTTGGTCGCAGTCTGGAGCCCTGCACACATACTGTCTCTTTCTCTCTCACACATATGTAGGCTAGTTATAAACTCTTTAGACTTTTAATGATTATTGTTTTATTTTTAAAGTTTGTGGGTCGTGTAAAAAACAAAAAAAATCCCTTATTTTGGGGATGGATTCCGGGAAATTTCCCTTATTTTCAATGTTCAATGTTGACAGCTGTACTGGATACGATAAAAGTTTAATATATCAACTTGCTCCGCTGACTACGTCACCTTCTTCGTTGCTCTGATTGGCTTTAGCGCTATCCAATTACGCGCAGAGAGAATTTGAAAGACAACCGTTTATCCCACCCCTCGGATTGAGCCCTGTCAATGAAGAGTTTCCAGACCTAACATCTTGATGTAGGTCTGGCATGCCAGGCTAACGCTGATATTGATCCTCATTTTAGTTCTCCTTGTTTGTCCCAAAGTCTGCTTGCCATGGTCTATGTTTGAAAGAAACAAAAACACTCTGTGCCGCTAAACGTTAAACGCACTATGCAATTGTCCACGTCTGTCACCATTAGGGGTGCACGATTCAGAAAATGTCACGATTCGATTCGATACCGATTTTTTTTTGTCTCGAGATTCGATTCAAAATCGATTTTCGATTCAAAAACGATTCTCGATTCAAAAAACGATTCGCAGGTTTATATAAATGTAGTTTACTTTTTCCAATGTGATTGATTGCAGTAGACATAATTTAAAAGAAAAGTTTGATATTACTTTATATGTCTTCATACAAAATAAAAACTTTTGCAACTAAAAAGTGCGAAGTGCCAAGCTTTAAATACATTTAATTCAAGTTTAAAATAAAACTTAAATAAAAAGCTTTGACATTTAGCTTTAAAGTGCTGTAGTCAGATCAAACAAACAATTATGCTAAATGTGGTTTAAGGAGTAAGTTAGGCCTACTTCAGCTACCAGGTTGACTGTTGAAATGTGAACTCGACTGGGCACATTGAACTTCCTAAAAATATATACTAATTTCATAGAACCCATGCGAAAATATTTTAAATAGATTTAAAAAAGCCACCGCTGTAACATCTATGGTTAGATTGATTTGTTTAGATCCAGTGAAGTCGTTCATAGGCGCGTAATTTGCGGCTATCTCCAGTTTACTAGCAGAACATTCATTTAGTTCGCTATTAAATAAGAGACCTGTTGTTTTTGAAATCAAGCTGAGCGCTCGTGTCCGCTGCGATCAGTGTCATGGATACAGTGTTCTCTGTGGCTCGCGCAGTCTTCTCTCGGACGCGCGCTTCAATCTATCGGCGTTGTGGAGACTCCGGTGAAATCACAAAATAAAATGCACACTAACGTGATGAACATATTCGGTTTTGATGAGAGAGAGAAAAAACTATACGAGTGCGGTTTAGAACCCGTCACCCCTGACACGCTTGGCAAAAGATCTACTGAACTCAAACATAAGATCTGCGGATCGATGCATTTATTTACGGGTTGAACAGAGTGGCTGCACAGTTTGACCAGCGGGCGGCAAGAACTTGCAATAACTATTTATCAGACCGGCCCTCGCAGCTTCGAAACCAGGGTATGTGAGCGGAGTGGAGCGGCAACAATTTCCCCTCCACGCTCCAAGCATTATATAATCACTCCGCTCCAGCTCCGCTCCGGGTTCACCATTTACCGCTCCCGCTCCACTCCTCGCTCACTGATATCAGAAACACCGCTCCGTGTTCGCTCCCCAAGGAAATTCCGAATAAAGTATTTAAGTATGCTTTAAAATCTCACAAAATGTCTCCTCATCATAATAGATACATAGGCATAGTAAATAAATAAAAAACAACGTTTGGAGAATAGTTGCAATGTTGTTTATTGGATTTGGATAGTGTGCAAACTTTTCCTATGACATGCTATGCTTACTATTACAGGTTATCAGCATTATAAATTAAATATCATTGCTGCTTTTTGCAGAGCACATTTTGTTTGGAAAGAAGAAAATAACTACGTTTTCATCAGTTATTTATCTACGGGTCGCTACATTTCTCACAGATTCATGCTCATTTAAAATCAAATACTGACAGATAGCCGACTGTATGATTACATTTGTTTGAATGCAATGCATTAGTGAGAAAGCGATTGCGTTGGTGAATAAGTGTTACCTGTTTAAAATGTGCTTTCACCCCGCCCGATCCAGCGCCCCATCTCATGAAAGTGCGTAGGCTATATTTTATTTCTCGTGGGCATAGCCTACGATACGCACTTAATGGCAAGAACGCACTTCACACCCATCCTAACCAAGGGGTTTAGTGTGCGTCATTTGCACGCACAAACAATTTTTTGGCATATAATAATAGGCACGAGAAATAAAATGTGTGCTATAGATTCGCACTTTCATGAGATCGTGGTGCCCGCTCATATTCAGTATAGGCTTGATAACTATAACCTCCCGCAGCCACTCATGTCCATCGGCGTCATCATAACCCTCACATTTTTTTCTGATTTGAGTGATCCATCTGTATCATGCTAGCGTAATGTGTTTAACACGTGAATCCTTACTAAAAATGCAGTTCTATAATGAGCCGTTGGCATGAATTGTCCTCGTGATAGAGCGGTAGTGGAGCGCGCTCGGAGCGAGTGAAAACCACGACGCTCCGACTTTTAAAAAATCCGCTCCGCGCTCCATTCAAAATCATGCCGCTCCACTCCTCGCTCCGCTCCCACTCCACTCCGCTCACATACTCTGTTCGAAACCATATAAACACTACCGGACCACCGGTAAAAGTCCCGACTCACCCGATTGCCACTCCGCCCCAGCACGCCATTAAAAATATAGCCTATATATATATGAATCGATTTTTGGAATTCTATGAATCGATTCTGAATCGGTAAAGATTGAATCGCGATTCAAATGTGAATCGATTTTTTTGCACACCCCTAGTCACCATGGTTACGTCATGGCTATGGCAGTATGAACTGAAACCGAGGATAGCGCTGATATTGCGTTATTGACAGGCGACATTTTTTTTCCGGGATGGCCACTTACTTAAAATTTGAATTTCTCTGAAATAAAGAATTTTAGGAGACTGCAGGAAATATATCACACTGTGCTAGTGAGCACAGCCCTACCCTGAATCTTTTATTGTGCTTTTATAAAAGCTTTGTCCTTTGAGTAATAACCAACACAGTATCGGATTCGTATCGATTCCATCTGACACCCAATCCAGCTGAAAGATCAGTGCCGAGACAGATGGGGATAGGATCAGTCATCCCCAGCTGTGAATAGTAATGTTGAAATGTAAAATGATTAACTCCAATTGTAGTGTCCAGGATTTAAAATGTTTTTCACAGTGTGTTTGTGTGAAATGTTTGTGTTGATGGCGTTACAGTGAGTGTTTTTGTGTGTTCCAGCTCTGTGTCATGTCTGTGAAGAACCCCTCAGACCTGCTCAATGAAAACACCTACATCCCACCTTCACTGACCCTTGACCTCTGCTTATCCTATGAAAGAAAGCTGGGCCTGAAAGATACTCCTGGTTCAACCTCTTTCTCTCCAAAGAGCCGACACAACTACGCCAGCACAACCTCCATCCAGCTCCTCAAAGGCATTATGGGTGGACTAGAGAATGATGATGCATCCCTCCAACACCAGGAAGATGAATGGAGCAGAAATCAGGAAAATGAACACAGTCTTCCAGTCTCTGAGAGCAACATCAAGTGGATGAAGGAAGATCAGAACCAACTATGCAAGTTAGCAGAGCAGCAGCAGCAAGACCAGAATCTCAACCTGGTGGAAAACAAGAATGAATCCACAGACAGAAACCCAAACCAGAACTCACAGCGGCGAAATGAAGAGAAGAACAAGACCCTGAAAGCGCTGTGCTCTGACTTGCAGGACTGGGCGACCGATGAACCTCTTCTCATCTACTCTTCTGCCGCCATGATGGAGAACAATCAGGAAAACCAACAGCAGATAAGAGACAAGGAAGCGGAAAGAGTGGAAGAGGAGAGCTTGAATCCGTGTGTGTGCGTGAACACAGACGCTGAGGTGCAGAGGAGAGCCGGTGAGGGTGGCAAGAGCGCTCTACTGTCAGGCAGGACTGGCGTGACCAGTGACGAGGACTCCAGCTGCATGTCTCTGTCCCAGGGCAGCACTGCGAGCAGCACCCCCGATGGAGAGCCAGGTACAGCACACACTCCAGCAAGCGCTCACAGACACACACAGCAAGCGCTCACAGCGGGGCTGTTCAATTCTGGGCTGTTTACACCAGGGCTGTTCAATTCATTTGGAATTGGGGCCAGTTCATGAAACTGAGGCAAAATAAGGGGCTGGAGAATATGAGTCATTATGGTAACAAATAAAGAAATTACAACAACATACTGAAGAAATAAATGTTCTATTTTGTAAGTGCAGAACATCACATTGTGATTCACTTAGACACATAGGGACAAGGCAATAGAATGTTGAAAAATCAGAGACACAGACAATTGGAGAAATGCAATCGACCAACAGAGAACATCCACTTATTGGGCTCTATGCACGGCGGTATTTCCGGTGAAGGTGTAAGGATGCTCGATAACTTCCGCCGATCGTAGAGTCCAATGCAATACCGAGAATTTATATTGAATTTTATATTACTCCATGGTTATACTAAAGAAGCGTTAGTCACAAAAACAGATAAAACAGACATCCCTCGTTATGTTTATGCTTCTTTTTAAAATTATATTAAATAAACATAACTATATATAAAATTACATCTAAACGTGTGTACATTTCGTTTCAAAGACGGGAGGACAGTAAATTTTGAAGACTCTGCCATAATCCTGTTTTCCTCGGTTTTCCTCCGCTTAAATCTCCACAACCGGAAATGGACGAGCATCCTTGCGTCAAATGCGGAACTTATGCGTGCATATAGCCCATTGCAGGGATGCAAACAGCACGCTTTTCAGCGCCTCCAGCTTTTTTCATGTCAGTTTGGGTGACTTGTGTGAACCGTGCAAATCCGAAGAGATTTTTTTTGGGGATCTGATTATAATATCACCAACAGTAATTCTGGATTGCCTCCACCAAACAAGTAAATAGGAAATAAGCAAATCAGAACACTGCGTGCCAAAACAGCAGTATGCGCGCAAGCGTGAACCAGTAGTGTTTCTTCCAATAGCTCGTGGCCTGATTGGAGGTAGCTCGTCGGGTCGCGCATGGATGGCATTCTGCGTGTGTATACTGTTCTTTGCCCTCGTATCCTGTGCGCGAGATTTGAGACTAAATAAACGCCGTAGGGCCGTTCCCATATTATGTCTTTTGTGCTCTCAAGTTCGCTCTTTCAAATTAGCGGCAAGCGTGCTCATAATTGAAGCTAATTATTTTTATTTTTTATTTTTTTTGTCCCAGGCGCAGCGAGATGAAAACTTTTCAGAATGGTGCAATTTTACTATTAATAATAAAAGATAAGCTAATGTGCATTGATGTATATATCAAGTAATTTATTTGTTTTACTCATTCTTTTTATACAAATTATTTAAAGGCTGACATATGGGAGGTTTATCTTTTTATAACACCTTTTTTTGTGAAAAATGATTTAAAGGCTAAAACATATTTACTATATGTGCCTAGGGGTGGGCTGGGGATGGCAGGGGTTGGTGACAATGTAAGTATCTGGATATTTTCCGCAGGGCGAGGGCTTTGATTACCTCTCTTTTTTGACCATACATGTGTTTGCATGCCTGTAATTGCACATAACTGTAAAACATAACTTTACAGCTTGTTATCCTCAATTGACAATGAGGAGATACATTTCAGTGTTAAAGGTAGGGATGTCCCGATCCGATCACGTGATCGGAAATCGGGCCCGATCACGTGGTTTCAGACTCGATCGGAATTGGATGTTACCTCCCTATCAGGATTCAGATTTCGGATATACATGTATATATATTCTCAGTATTTTTAACACGCCTATAGTTATGCGGAGGCACAGAGTGGCCTGTGACACACTGGCTGCGTGGCGGCATCTCAGCTGCGTGGCGTGTCCGTTTTTATTTCGGCTCCCATGTTAACAGGTTAGAGCTTGCAGACTGCCTGAGTGACACGCAGGTGCATGGTAGAAATAGAACCGACGCCTATTTTTCACGCGACACACAAGCGTTGGAAGCGTTTCCAGGCAAAATAGAATAAGAAAAGATGTTTATATGTTATTTTGTATACAAATACATATTAATACATTAAATATTGATGGTTGAAAGTCTAGGTTTTGACAAATTCTGATATTTATTTATTTATTTATTTTAAAATTATATTTATATCAATTTTCAAATATTGCACCTGTCAATACAGAACAAAATATTCTGTGGTCTATTTTGCTGTCAATACTGGTGATAGTGTCTTTATATTTATGCTGAACATTATAAAGTTGATGACAACAACATTACCATAGCAAACTGTGAGAGATGTAAACTTGGGATCTCAAGAGGTGGAAAGAAAAAGGCTACATTTAACTCAACAAACCTGATACGGTACCTCAAAAACAAACACCCGACACAATACAGCAAGTTTACCCAGGCAACCTAGCCGAAGACGATTCGGCTCACGCTGCAGGAGAGTTTGAAGTAGGGCTGGGTATTGAGACAAATTTCACAATTCGATTCGATTTCGATTCACAAGCTTGCAATTCAATTTCGATTCAATATCGATTATTTTGGATATCAGTTACAATAAATGGCAAATTTTCTCAAGGGAATCAAATCTCTTAACTAATGCTGTAAACTATGGGAGTCTAGTTGTAGCCTACTAGGCTTCATTAGCCTAATATGAAGCAGGGCTCCAGACTAACATTTTGCCTTGGTTGCACTGGTATGCCTAACATTTTTATTTAGGTGCACCAGCACAAAATTAAGGTGCACTCAAATTTTTTCTCATCTCGCGTCACTTTTAATGCCACAATTTCAAGGTCACCTTTTTATCATGCTCCATATAATATATAATGTAACGCAAATATATAATGTAAATGCTTTTAAAAAAGAATAAGATGTAGTTTTTTTGTGTTTTTTCCACAATTACACTGTATATAAAAATATAAATCTTTTAAAAAAAATTAAAGTGCTGTTTTTACATTGTTCAAGTTAGGGCAGGGTATTGACACCAATTTCACAATTCGATTCAATATTGATTATTTTGGATATCAGGTACGATTCATGGCAAATTTTCGCAAGGAAAACAAATCACAACTAATGCTGTAAACTGGGAGTTAGTTGCAGCACACTATGCTTCATTAGCCTACTATAATATTGAAGGTAAAAATTACCTGATTTGTATACAAACACTTAAATTACACTTATATCTATTTTTATAATAATAATAATGTTATATGAAATATAAACATTTAAATGGTGGCTGCATAAAAACTTACCAGATTTGTTCAGATAACACGCATTAAATATAGAAACATTAAAAATTATAATGAATATGTAATATGGTGCATGTATTTGGCAAAATGCTGCGCTAGAGTTAATTTTTCTAGCTGGCTAACGAGTTTATGGTCACTGGATTTTTTTTTTCTGAGGTAAATGTGATGTTACATTACATTGTTTACAAGCGTTTTACTGATGTCTTTCCACGGTTGAATCACTGATTAAGCGATTCTATGTGAAAGATACGGATTTCGATAAGTTGTACTCTATCTTTTAAAGGGCATCTATTATGCCCCTTTTTACAAGATGTAATATTGGTCTCGGGTGTCCCCAGAATGTATTTGTTAAGTTTCAGCTCAAAATAACCCATAGTTAATTTATTACAACCATTTGAAAATGTCATTTTGGGGCCTGCTTAAAAATGAGCTGTTTTGGGTGTATGCCACCTTAATGCAAATGAGCTGCATATTAGGGTTGCCGCGGTGAGGAAAATTTCCCACCGGTTAATCGACGTGTGACAACACCGGTAATCCCGGTGTCACCGTGGAGGGCAGGGCGGGGGGGCTGAATAGCTTTTAAATGCGTGCGCGTTATACTTTCACTTTCGAAATAAGCATCAATTGCTTGAATGGACAAAAAAACAACTCGCTGATAATAAAACTTTTATTTATAGACAGAACTTTTATTAGCATAACGAACGAATAAAAATAACCCCATGCATAGGCTGAAAAAAGTGAAAATCGGCAAACTGTGGGCCCAAACAAACAAAACGTTTATTAACGAATAAGAAAATAAAATAGGCCTAAATAAATTACACAAAGTTTAAATGAGATAAAACCAATTAAAAAGAGACGAATATAAAATAAAAACTTCAAAACGGACCTTAGCCTACATAAATGACATACTTTCACTTTCGAAATAAGCGTCAATTGCAATTCAGCGTCAATTGCTGGAATGGAAAAAAAAAAAAAAAAAAAAAAAACTCGCTGACAATAAACTTTTATTTAGACAGCACTTTTATTAGAATAATAAACGAATAAAATATAGACAGAACTTTTATTAGCATAACGAACGAATAAAAATAAAGTGAAAATCGGCAAACTGTGGGCCCAAAAAAAATAATAAAACGTTTATTAACGAATAAGAAAACAAAATAGGCCTAAATAAATTAAACAAAGTTTAAATAAGATAAAACCAAATAAAAAGAGACGAATATAAATAAAAACTTTAAAAAGGACCTTAGCCTACATAAATGACAGCACTCTAAAAAAAAAGTAAAACACTATAAATTGGCATTTATTAACATTAATATATATTGGCCAAAATATTGCCAAACAGGCGCTTTTGCATTGCGTTTTGACACCAAATCTTCTGCCATTATCTTGCTTTTCTGTAATTTGACTCGTTCTCGTCTCCACACGTGCTAAATGGAATCCTGATGCTTGCTGATCTGTGACGTGACGGCACGCATTGCGCAGTTCATTTTTAATTATAATGCTCTCTTCAGAACTAAATAATTGAAAATTATTATTTTTAATTAATTCAAATAAATATTTTAGCAAAAACGAATACTTTAAAAAAAAAAAAGTCAAGACATCGCGGTGTCACGGTGGGAAAGTGATGTCACCGGTGATGGGGCTTAAAACCGGTAACACCGTCAACACCGTCTATCGCGGCAAGCCTACTGCATATCCCCGCCCTGCCTTTGGATGAGGGCGTAACTTGATACCTATGGCAGTCGGTACTGAGAGAGTGAGAGACGCGCTGTTTTGTCTGTCATTCAGCATACATTTGAATCGGAATATAGGAATATATAAATAGTACGATGAGACTCCGGCAGAATAAACACAAATGAGAATGGACCAGTACGTCTTGGTATGGTTATTTGATACATTTATGTACTTATAGAGTTGTAATCGCGTCTTTTTGCAAGTATGGATACATGCCTGATAGCGCTCCGGCGCCACGCCGGATTTCCGGCGTTCATACGTGTCTGGGGAAAAAAAAAAAAAACAGGTTCGCGCACTAAACCATAGACATGTATATATTATGTCTATGCACTAAACCACATATGTAACCTTACTTCAGCCAATCGGCAATAGGGTAGGGGCTGGTCTTGGGTTTTGGCCAATCAAATTGAATCGGTAGTCACTTCACGTGCGATCAGTTTTTTGTGCGTTTTCCACACTGGCAGCGCGAAATCTAGCCGAAGTCATGGAGCGCAACTTTATGAAGCCGGGGGAAGACACCAAACTTGTCGATAAAGGCATAAAGAATAATGGCGCTGGTCTTGGATAGAAGAGGTGGGTAGAGACGAAAAGCCCTTTGGAAGCTGGTGTCAAAAACATCGGCAACCAGGAGCATGTTTCTGCACTTTGTGTGCAAGGAAAATATTATATGGAACTAGCGGGAAAAAAGTGCTGCCACGGCACGAGTTAGACCCTAGTCATCAAGCAGCTGTCCGAGCGATTCAACACACCTCACGTTTGCCGGGGGCAACAGCCACAGCAGATATCCGACCCTCAATGACCGATCGTGTGGCTGATTTAAAAATTCGCTTGTGCTCCTTCATTGCCGAGTTCGATCTGTCATTTACAATCGCTCATCCACTCGTCACTCTGTCAGAAATTAGCGGAGGATAAACTCGCCCTAACGCATCTGTCTGTTTCGAGGCAGCAACCTCAAACAAATAGTAACAATTTCAACATATGCATGAAAAAAACTAATTATTAAAAATGATCAATATATGATAACGATATTCAAAAAAGGGATGGGCACCCCTCCAGCACATGCACACACAAACACACAGGCTAC
The DNA here is from genome assembly GCF_016745375.1 of Pimephales promelas. The sequence goes on along the minus strand of NW_024121176.1, from coordinate 531,563 downwards.
ATAACATGTGAGCAAAGCGGAGCAGCATGACGCTTAAATATAAGTAAAAAATAAATAAATAAAAAAAAATAAACATAAAATATACGTTTCACATTTGTTTTTAATAATATTACATTACTTATTTTTATTATTTCATATATGTTGAGTAGGCTATGAAAAGGGAACTGCATGAGATTAGTAAGATAGGATCAAAATTCAAAAGCTGCCCAATATCGGAAAATATTTGGAGTGCGTCAGACATGATTTTGACCACTTATTAAGTTTTGTTTTGTAGAAAGCTTGTAAATTTCGTTTCATATAAATTGTATCTTCATTTTAATAAATGTTTCATCGACAAATTGACTGGATTAATACATTAGAAGTAAATATCAGACAATATAATCAGGACACAGAGGCGCGCAGGTGAACCGGAGCGCGTCTCATAATATGAACCGAAACACCGCGACGCTTGCCTCACACAGGCCTGAGAACTAGGCTACAGAAAGCTTTAAATATCTACTTTTAAACAAAACAATTAAAAACTAAAATAAATTGGCAACTCTCTGCGTATGTAGGCTAATTCGAAGTATGCGTTTCTATATATGCCTATGCGCGTTCACTGCGAAGATGGCGAGTAAGCATCATCAACTTTATCTTTGTTGCTGACACTGACAGAAAACACTAGTTTATTAATAAACAATTCAAATGTTTCATGCATAATCATTACTTTTGCCGGTTCTTTGTGGCAAGCTTTTTGCATACGTTGAAATGCGGAATAGGCAATTAAAAACGCTCATATGGTTTCTCTCCCATTTATTTAAATCAATATATGTGATTACTGATAATACAAATGGCTTAAATGATACTACTAGTCGACTAGAAAACTAGGACTCATTTTGAGGAATAAATGAACATAATAAACCTCTGTTCAGAGTGCCGCCGTGCTGGATTGTGTAGAGCGCTCATTGAATTTGAGGATTTATCGTGTTTAGGCTAAAAACAGGGCTGGGGCTTATCGTGGTTTGGAAAGAAACTGTATCTTGCAGTACATTTTAAACAAGGAAATATAGCGATTTGGCATGAAACGTTGATGGAGCAGCGAAAGGGTTCTGTCCACAGCAGAATGACACGACAAACTCGTTTTTTTTTTTTTTAAATGGCGTTTATCGCGTTTTGGAAAAGAGCTCTTCAAATTGAGTGTTACATTACATAGGGTTTTGTTGCACTGTAACTGTTTGTAACTGTCCTTATTTTCTATGGTTAGGCTACTAATGAATTCCTAGTTTACTTTGGAGAATTATAATTGCCACGCTCTGACCTTTCTTGTTATGGATGTTGTATAGTCTTAGTACACTATACAAGCAATAAGTAAGCAGGTAAATGACTAGTTAAAAGCAGGGATGGATTAATAAACAGACCCAGGGTCCCAGGAGCTCTGGTGCTCTACACAAATATGCTACTGTAATATAGGCTTTGTATTGGGTTTGTTCATGTCTGAATGATGTCCATTTATATCTACAAAAGTCACCAGAATCATTTAAGGGACTACCTGTATTTATCAAAATGTTCTCCCAGGGGAGCACACTTCTGGATCCCGCTTGACAAATGTTGATCAGGGCATATATCTCTTGGCTTAGGGGCCGCTTACCTCCCAGGGAAAAAAGTTCAGGCTCAGGATTTTTTTCTACTATCACCCCTGTGGATGTGCAACACACACATACAGATACACACAAACACTAACGCTGGCGCAATATTTTGAAACTACATACACATACTGTGATAAAGTTTGCTACGTACAAGCGAATTACGTTTATGCGAGGGACCTGTGGCGTCATGTTTACTTGTCATACAGGTGCTTCTGTGGCAAATTTTAGAAGATTGCTAACTTAAAGAACAACAAACATGTATGCAGTTTTTAATACAATATCTTTAAAAATATATTTATAAACGTGTGGTTACACTATACAAACAATGTTTAAATTATATACACAGACATCCTACGACGACAACAACTGCATTTGTTGAATTGGCTGACAGACTGAAATTACTATTTGCTCAGAAATCATAAAATATACTTACTGTTACTGGAGGTGACGGTGGATCGCAAACAGTAGATGACGATCCACACTTGAGGATTAACTTTTAAGCCACAACAACAGGATTAACCCACGAGTCCACAACAGAACACTTATGTTTCCAAGAGACATTACCGGCTGTCGTTGAAACAATGGAGGATGGTGTGTACAGATCACCGAGGGCGGGGTGTAGGCCACAACCACACTGTCAATCAAACCCCTTGCTCAATTCTACGTCACAAAGAGCTGAATCTTAGAACAGCTCGTTCTGAGACAGTGCATATGATTTATTGAGATTGAAAAAAAAACACTGGGTGGATTTTTATCATTCTAGGGTGGTTTTGCTCACACACTGCCAACACACATTTATGTTCAAACACCATGTAAAAGTGAATTTTCCATAATAGGTGCCCTTTAACACACTTTCAGATGCTCGTTCATGTTTATTTCGCGCTGTAACTGGTATTATTAAGGCGGAAGAGAAGATCATGTGCGCTCCGCGCTGCTGATTCTCTTGAGCTGAACCAGAGCGATCTCACGCCACAGCCTCAATACACTATTTATGTTTTTGAATTTCGTAAGAAAATTGACCTAATTTGAAATCTGAGACTTTGTTTCATATCAATAGTAACAAAGCACAAAGATAATTGCGATTTAGTGGACGAGATGCGCGCTACAATCTTCCATTCACCCATCAACTGAAAACAGCATAGTCCAACGGGTTCGTAAAATGAGAATTAGTTTTTGAATATGAGAGTATATTTTACCTAGCCCTAAAAAGTATCCAACATTTTTAAAAGTTTCTTCGTCGTCTGTTTCTTCTGCTGCTGATTGCCGTTACTGATTCTCTGGTGTTCAGGTCACAATTTATTTCGTATCACACAGCACGGAGCATTTTACCATATGTGCAAGGAAAACAAAAGACTCGTTTGTGGAGAGTCAGCAGATGCGATCATGCGAGAATGTTAGGTGCACTGGTGCGACCTAGGAAAAATTTTGGTCGCACCCTTACAAATTTTGGTCGCACCCTTACAAATTTTGGTCGCACTCTAGAGCCCTGTGAAGGTAACAATGAACTGTTTTGTAGCTATACAAACACTTAAATTACACTTTTATTTATTTTTATAATAATAAGATTATATGAAATGTAAACATTTAAATGGTGTCTGTCATAAAAACTTTCCAGATTTATTCAAATATGCATTAAATATTGAAGAACATTAAGATTATAATGCATATATAATATGTTGTATATATTTAGCAAAATGCTCCTCTCTGGAGTTATTTTTTTCTAGCTGACTAACGAGTTTATGTGGGTTTTCTGAGGTAAATATGACGATACATGACATTGATTACAAGCTGTTTAACTGACATCTTTCCACAGTTAAAATCAATGTGACATGATATGGATTTAGATAAGTTGTACTCTATCTTTTAACACACTTTCAGATGCTCATTCATGTTTATTTCGCGCTGTGACTGGTATTATTAACCCGGAAGAGAGATCAGCGCTGCTGCTTCTCTTGAGCTGTGCCAGAGCGATCTCACGCCACAGCGCCAAAACGCTATTAATGTTTTTGAATTTCTAAAAAAAATGGACGTAATTTGAAAATTGAGACTTTGTTTCATATCAATAGTAACAAAGGACAAAGATTATTGTGATTTTTTTGGATGTGCGCAGCCGCGATACAATAGGCGCGTTTCCATTACAGATTTGCGCAAAACTTTTGCGATATTTTCCAGATGTCGATAAAAAACTATTGCGAAATGACGGTGTTTCCATTAACTGATGTTTTTCGACTAAAACGTCTTTTTTCCCTCTCGCGATAAGTCATTCCAAAAATCATGGCAACGGACTTTGGTAGGTTTATAACCTATTTCACAGCCATGCACCGCACTAGACATTATTATTATTAATGGAAGGAGACGTGGTGTGTTATCCAAGCATTAATGGCAGGGAAAGACACGGAGTTCCTGTGTTTCTCCCTTATTTCTGCTTCGATGTCTTGATGCCATTTCTTTGAGGTTTAGAGAGGCTATTACTGTAATTAATGTTTCTTTTTTTTAAATGAATTTAATAAAGAACTCTAACTCGTATTATGTCCAAACGGTCATTGCAAAACGAAAAATGAACGGTTGTTGTATTTTTAAAACGCAAAGTTGAACACCAACATTTTAGTTTGACCACATCAATAGCTGCGCTAATACATCTCAACGAATTTTCATATATTTGTTTATGACTTTTTGCCCCCTTTAAAACATTTAAAATATTCACAAATTAATATGGGAAAAAAATGTAGATTTTACTGATTTTTCTAAGGCCAAATTAGAACCTGGATATTTATGATATTTTTCCCGCAGTGCTGAATAGGTGAGTTATTATAAATGCGTCTGAAAAAATAACGAGCTAAAAACAATCTCCGGATGCACCTTTAGAGAGAACTGTACCTTTCATACGGATTACATAATCAGAAGGTATTAGCTTACGATTCGAATTTGTTCTTTTTAAAGTGGACGTTTAAAGCTTTAGTCTATAAAGGCTATTGGTTCAGTTCTCGCGCTCCAGTTCAAGTCAAGTCAAGTCACATTTATTTATATAGCGCTTTTCACAATACAGATTGTATCAAAGCAGCTTCACAGTGATAACATGAAAGTAGTACAACACAGATCAATAATATTGCTAAACACTAAATAACCCCAACTGAGCAAGCCCAAAGCAAGCCAAAAGCAAGGCGACAGTGGCAAGGAACCAAAACTCCATCAGATTGGATGGAGAAAAAACCTTGGGAGAACCCAGGCTCAGTCGGGGGCCAGTTCACCTCTGGCTTACATTCATATTGTTTATATATAAATAATAAATGTAAATATTGTTTATGCATAAAACGGCAGTTCACGAAGATCATAAAGCGCGCCTGATTGTTTTATGTTCTTTTACAAAAGCACAAAATTTTCTTGTTATTGTGACATTACGCAAATAAAAGTAGTTGCGAATAATAGTGTTGTCACGGTACCAAAATTTCAGTATTCGGTACCAATACCAGTAAAAATTCACGGTTCTCGGTACCAATTTCGGTACCAAAGCTTAGTTTAAATTTACATATATTTAAGTGTTTATCACGGTTACAAGTATGGAAACTGTACATTTGCGTTATAAACACTTTAGAAAAAGATTAGATAAAATTACCTAAAATAAACAATAGTATGCACTAACACATTTTTAAAGTTGTTTGTAAAGTTTTAATCCGTTAACATTTATTTAATGCACAATGAATGAAGTGAAGAAACATGAACAACCAAGTGTTTGTATTAAATAACATTTACAAACATTAATTAATGTTGTAAAAATATATTGTTCACTCAATGTGTTGATATGAACTAAGTAATGTTGATGAATGGTATCTTATTGTAGCATTACCAAACTATACAGGAGATAAAACATGTTTTATTTGACTTGACTGTACTTTTATTTAATCTAAAACTGCATTCATATTTAATTTTAAAAAGGCTTTTTAAACCTGCTGAGTTATAAAGGCAAGAATACGCCTAGAACTGGCACTGACATTAAATGACATAAATAGGGATGCGTCGATACTAATACCAGTAGTACTCTGGTGTCGGGTGGATACTACTGTGCTCATGTACTCGTAAAACTACCCCGAAAGCACTTTAGAGGCCGTTCACATATCGCGCGTGTTTTTTATTATATTTTTGCGTGTGCTTATTCTTTCCAAAGCGCTTGCTCTCACTGCTCTTGGTACCGAAGCGGCGTCTGTCGTTGCTATGCAACGAGTTTTTATTATGAGCGCGCTTGCCTCGCGCCTATATTTGAAATTGCGAATTTGCATGTAATCGGCCTCTTATGGCAACGTGACATTAGCCTAATCCAAAATATTTCCATATGTGGCTCTTTCCTCCTTTCGTGTCAACAAGTGGATTCAGAGAGAGAGCATATCAGCGTTATGAAGAGGACGCAACTGTGCACCTTTCAGACAGCGCGTCTAGAACTGGATTAACCTGGTACTCGGTACCTAGAAAAGCTGGTACCGTAACATTTTTTTTTTTTTAGTACCGACTTGGTACCGAACTACCGAGTTTTTTGACAACACTAGCGAATAATGTATTATTATTTTCTGTATAACCAGAAATTATAGAGTATTTTAAGTTGATTCTGTTGATGGGAAAATGAAAGTGTTCACGGCGCAAATGCAAATGTGCAAAATCCTTTTTTGAATTGCCTGAAAAATCTCCTCATGCGAGCGTAAACTTTTTTGCGATAAACGGGAGTTTTTGCGAAATTGACATGTTTCCATTGAGCGTATTTTCATTTCGCAATTTCAATTTGCGCATATTGAAGGGTAATGGAAACGCAGCTAATGTCACATTCATTCAAATGAAACAGGATGACTAATCGATTCTTGAGATTTAAGAATCGATATCGGTTCGTAAAAATGAGAATCGATTAATATCGAGAAATCGATATTTATTACCCAGCCCTAGTTTGAAGAGGAGAGAAAAATGCACCTTGATTGTGCGAAGGCGCTGGACATCACAGCCAAGATACACTCTAAAAAATGATGTGTTGGATTTACTTAAAATATATATGCACCATTTTTGCATCATACTTTTTAAGTAATCCCAACTTGGAATAATTTTACTTAAAATTAACAAGAAAATCTTTGTTATATGCACTTAATTATTTGAGTTCACACAACATTCTTTACTTAAAAATGTATGCATCACGTTACATATATTTTTGAGTAAAGAATGTCACGTGAACTAAAATATTTAAGTTTATTTTATGTAAAATTATTCCAAGTTAAAAATTTACTTAATTAAATGATTACGGATTACTTAAAAAGTATGACGCAAAAATGGTGCATATATCTTTTAAGTAAATCCAACACAGTGCAGGCCATGTGAGATCAAAACAAATCTTAGTTCTGTTTACTTAACATTTAAGCTCATTTATATATAAAAAAAGACAATTAAATCAGTTGAACCAACCATTTTAACTTATTTTAGATCTTCAGCTTACGTGTCTTAAAATAAATTAAACATGCAAATCACACACAATAAAGCATTTCACTTTATTATTTATTTTTTACCCAAAACTTTTAAATTGCATCTTAAAATATATTAAAATAGAAAATAGTTGTTAAAATAATAATAATAATAGTCACAATATTACAGTTTTTTCTTGGATCAAAGAAATGAAGGCTTGGTGGGCAGAAGATATATAGGCCTATATATTTATTTTTTTCAAAAATCAATAAAAAACAATTAAATGTAACAAATTAGTCCATTATTAAATGCCTCTAAATATAAAAATTAGTCTATTAATATCTATTAATTTACAATCTTTATTTGAAGCTAAACTTTTGTTTAAAGGGTATTATTTTGATAATAATTTTGAAGGTTTAATTTACTGAATTGTCGCTGTCATTTAGGAATAATATTGTGCTAGAATCAAAATTGCCATTATTTAATGATAAATTGTGCACACGGAGCTGTAGGCAATGTGTTTTTGAATGTAATATTTACGTTACCAAAAGTAGGCTAACCCGCGCCCAAAGCCCCCTTCCCCGCGATCCATGTATAGATAGAGAATATGGGAATTTGTAAATATGCAAGGTACATTTGTTTTATCCAAAAACAACTCGCTAATAAAGTAGGCCTAGGCTATCCGTGGGGAGAAAGCGCCGTCCGAATTGGTCACCGAACGTGTCAAACACGTCGCGTCTAGTTAGATGCTTAATCTTCCGCAGCCCGCTCAAGTTCAAATTTTTCTACCGAGGAAGACGTTCGCGGCAAACGAGTCACCCAATTCGCGACGCCCGGCGCGAATGATGCGTCTTCGCGTCTTTGCATTGACTATGAATGTAATCTGCTATCGCAAATAATTAAATTCACGTTCTGTGTGAACACACCATTAATGCATAAGCCAACATCATGGTCATATATTTTGAAAAACACAATATACTCTTCAAATACTCGCGTGCAAAACACTTATTTCATTCATTAACATGTAGACTACAAACGTTACATTCGTAAGTAACACGTTTCTAATTGTTGATGCAAAATTTGTAGCAATTCTGAAATTCAGTTAAAAGTAAATTTCTTGACCAAAAATGCAATAAATGATCATGTGTAGGCCTATACAAAAAATAAGCTTACCTCTTCTCAACGTCTTCACATGTGCTGTGAAATAAAATGGCTTAATTTTTGTCTGGATAGGCATCACGGGAAATTGCATATCACGTGGCTCATACTTAAAATGATATGCTAGATTTACTTAATTTTGACGCAAGTTGACATGCCTTATGTATTTTTCATTTTATTTATACATACATTTAAGTGCACCTAGTAACTTATATTTTTGTGTTACACACACTATATATGTTAAGTAAACGTTGAAAAGTTATGAATACTTAATTTTTTATGTTTGATCCAATTACTTTTATAAGTAATGGTTGTTCGGCCAACGAATCGTTTTTTAGAGTGTAGCACAAATGATTGCAATGAGTGCTATTTGTTTTTATATTAGACTTTTTAAATATATTCTTTTGCACTAAAGTCCAAAAGTGAAGAATTTGTTTATTACCTGATTGTTCAAGCTACCTCAAAGAAGTGCTCTGTTTGTTAACAGAGTTGTCAAATGTTAAAATAAGGCGAACTAAATTAAAAATAAGGAACATCTTGGAATCTGGATCTGTTTTTTCACTCTTCTTTATTCTTTTTTGTATAGAAGTATCGGATCGGGACTCGGTATCGGTAGATACTCAAAATCAAATGACTCGGACTCAAGGGCAAAAAAACCTGATCGGGACGTCCCTAGTTAAAAGTAAATAAATAATTCTCAGAAACATCAAACTGCCCCCCTTTCCCCATGGACTGAAAACAGAAATGCAGCTAAACGGTAACTGAATAAAACTCTTCTATCGATTCTTTTTGTAATCGATTAATCTAGCACTTAATCGATCGATTAATCGAGTAATCGGTTAATTTGTTTGTGTGTTTTTAAGCAACCAAAACAAATAATGTATTACGAAAATGATAAGGTGTTTGGCTTTTATTTCTTTAAAAAAAATAGAGGTATTTATTCCAACTCCAACATTTGGCTCCACAACTAATTATTGCAATTTTTACCCATTTAGTATTTATAAGTGCCAGTGCCAACAATTATATAACAATACAGTTAAAACAATTTACTGTAAAACCTGTTACATGTAGCCCATAATATGTAAAACTTTGAATACAAACTTAAATAGTAAAGCCCATTTGGCCTTAGTTTTGACAACATTACAAAAAAAAGGATTGCACCTTCTGCAAATTACCCACCTGGAAACAAAAATAAATTAATATAAAATATCAACCCAAACAGGTACACAAATGTATACAATTTATAAAAAAAAAAAAAATGGAAATAAAACTATTATAAATAAGAATCAGACTTTTTTCCAACTGTAATCTCAAGACAAACATCAGAGTTGTGTGTGTGTGTCTCACAATATTTGTTCCTCCATCACGTCCCGGTGAATGTACGCTGAAATTTTTGTTGCGTGACTACATAAAAGTTTAAGCATATGATGAATTGCCACAATTGGTCTGACTGGCGCGTGAGAGAGACATGGGTGCACGCGCTCGCTTACCTCTCTGCCGTCGTGCGTGAGACGCGGCTAGGAGCTCAACATCTCGCATGCGCACTCGCACTAGATTACAGGATATTTTAACTTGCGAATTAATATGCGGCGGTAAAACTAGTCGATCACGAGTGGCTCAACAGGTAGATCTATAGACAAACTCATCTTTCAGGCATTTGACCGAAGGGATTGACACTTCAGCGTGAGAAATCGAATTGCGCGAGTCTCAAGCTGAATGCGTTAGAGTTGGCAGCCCTGCCAGGTATACTTTGCAGACACATTGCATCTCGTTCTCTCCCTTTATAAACATATAATGATCCCAAACTTTAGACATTCTCTGCCATTTATGAAGTCAAATGTATCATGCGCTATGGTGTGCTTCCTGAACAACGGTCCGTGTGAAACAATCAGATCCCTGCATGCGCGTAAAGTGCCCGTCATAGGAATTTTTGTAATCGAGTAACTCGAGGAATCGTTTCAGCCCTAAAACTCACACTTTTTTCCTTAAAAAAAAAAAAAAAAAAGACTCCCCCATAAATCCACACATAGACTAACGTTACTACTGTACTCACTTTTTTTTTATTTAGATGTATGTACAGTAGGGCTGGGCGATATGGCCAAAAAAGATAATCACGATAATTTTTTTTTATATCAGTCGATATCGATAATTATCACGATAAATGACAAATCTTTATTTCTTTCAAGTTTAAAGGCAGATTTTTGCTCCTAAGTGAAAGTTGTGTAAACCAGAGCGTTAATTGTGGTTTTATACTACTTTATATATCATGACAAACACTTGCCAAGCAGTTGAACATTTCACAAATATGAGGCAGAACATTAAAACATTTTTAATTTTTCCTTAAAATAAATATCTGAATAGAAAAATATTTCCTCAGCACAGTTTGCAGTGCAGGCTGCCATATTCAAATTACATGTTTTGTCCCGAAATGCATATTTGACAGTGAGTTGACAGTAAATCTGCATCCTAACTCAAGCTAGTACTAAGCTAATGTTAAATTTATGTTCATTAACAAAAACAGTAACATCTGCTTTTATGTAACGACCACATTTTTATTTGGTAAAATGTAATATTCTGACTGTTTGAGTTTTATTAAAATTAACCATTAGTCATCCAGTATCATGCATTTAGATCATAATAACGACAGATACAACCAGGTATAGCCTATAACTTAGCACCTCACTATCATGGCAAAATGTAACTTTATGATTTCTGTGGTTTTTGTATGAAAACAGTAGCCTAACAGTTAAATACATTATTAAATACTGTACTTCTAATCCATTAGTCATTTAATACATTGTCTACATTAATAATATTATACAATTAAATATGTATATCCCACATTTCATGGTGCAGTTAATATTACTAGGCTAACCTTACAGTAAATCCATGGTAGGCTAAATGGATTCAGTGTCAATTCAGATTCTGACTGTATCGTTGCATGCAGGGTTTCTCCTTTTTGTCAGCGGTGTTTCATCTTTTAATCTTGACATTTGTGTTCTTCGCTGAACTCAAGCGCTTCTCACTGGATCTCGTGAGCGAGACGATCAGAGTAGTCGCGTCTGCGCGAGCTCGATGTCCAGCAATCGATTTAAATAATACATTGGGTTTAATTTGTCGTTTAATGAGGTCTAATATATGTTGTTAGTGGCGAGAATAAATACATAGATCCCATTATTTTAAGCTTGTATCCTTATGGTCCAGTGGCAGAACTTTTGCCAAGCGTGTCAGAAGTTCTGGGCTCTAATCTGCACTTGAATAGGTTTTTTTATCATCAAAACTGATGATGTTTATCATTTAAATTTACATTTAGCAGACCATTTTATCCAAGCAACTTACAAATAAGAACAATAGACGCAGTTAAACTAACAGTAGGAAAACAAACGTAAGTGCTATGACCCCTCTCAGTTAAATAAAAAAAAAAATGTTTTTATTTATTTTTATTTTTTTTAAGAATAGAAGAGAAAAGAGAAAGTGTTAGAATTACAGCATCAAGTGCTGTCGTAAAAGATAAGTCTTCAGCAGTTTCTTGAAAGTGGCTACTGACTGGGTGAGTTAGGCAGATCATTCCACCAACTGGGAACAGTGATGGGAAAGGTCCGAGAAAGAGATTTTTTGCCTGTTTGAGATGGTACCACAAGACGACATTCGCTAGCAGAGCGCAAGTTTCTGGATGGCACATAAGCCTGAAGTATTGAGTTGAGGTAAGATGGAGCAGTGCCAGTGGTTGTTCTTTAGGCGAACGTCAGTGACTTGAATTTAATGCGAGTGGCAACTGGCAACCAGTGCAGTTTTGTGAGGAGAGGAGTGATGAGTGCTCTCTTCAACTCATTAAAGACCACTCTGACTGCAGCTTTCTGGATCAGTGTTAGAGGTTTGACAGAGAAAGCTGGAAGACCAGCCAGGAGAGCATTTCAGTAGTGCAGTCTGGATAGAACAAGTGCTTGGACAAAGAGTTGTGTAGCATGCTTTGTTAGGAAGGGCCTGATCTTCGTAATGTTGTGCAAGGCAAATCTGCAGGACTGGGAAGTTCTAGCAATGTGGTCTGTGAAGTTCAATTGATCCTCAATTACAACCCCAAGGTTCCTAGCTGACCTTGATGGAGTCATGGATGATGAGCCTAGCTGAATGGAGAAGTTGTGTGATGAAGTCTTGGGTTGGTTGGGAACACAGGTAGCTCTGTCTTCGCAAGGTTTAGTTGAAGGAGGTGGTCCTTCATCCAGCCAGAAATGTCAGTCAGACAGGCTGAGATATATGAGCTAGGGCTGCACGATTAATCGAATTTAAAATTCGCGTGATCGAGCGATATTTAAAATGCGTCATTCCATTCACAGAACGCTCCGTATATCAAAGGTTTTTTTTTTTTTTGCAAAGCCAATCTACCGCTCCGTAAACAAATGTCTGATCACATGCCTCCATGAGCTCCAGTGCACAAGAGAGACCGCGAGAGTGTCTGCGCGCAAACTACAGTGAACAAGAGAGACGAGTGTCCAAGCGCGCTCAAAAGTGCGCGAAGGATAGCATCCTCGAAATGAATTCCGGCTTCCGAGAATCCTTTCTTGACATTGAGAAACACCTCAAGTGTGTCTGCGTGCGTACGACACGGAGCGACAGCACGCGAGAGATACCGGTTGTGTCTGAGACTGAGTGACAGTGCGCGTGAGAGACCGAGTGAGCATTAGTAAATTGCGTTAGTAAATTGGTACACATACATATAATTACTAAGAGGCACGGAAGTTCGATTAATGGACTCCAATATGAGTAGGCTAATACAAACATCTTGTTTTGAACTATTATTTAATAAATAGAAATAATTCGACCACATAAACTTTAATATGGAGGATTAAATAGATTAAATGTATGCAGTAAGATTTCACAACTAATTACTGACACATTTTACATTTCTTAAGTGTCAAATAACAACTCTGAATTTCATCCATTAATCGAACTTCCATAGTGCATAGTTCTGCCTTGACATGTTCTCATTTGGTTGCATTCTGTTTTGGAATATTTGTTTTTTATTGATCGTACATTTTGCGCGTTTTATTCACATCCATTATGCAGGTACAATGCAAGTTTATATTTTGCGTCCTAAAATATATTTACACTATGTAAAATAGTGCCCTGTTGAAGTTTTGCTACATTTTATTTATTGTTTTCTTTATTTTTCTTTATTCTTTAAAGAGATGCATTGAATTTTGGTGAATGAGAGCACCTGTTTTATTTTAATGCACATAGTACATTAGCAGGAATGTAGCACAATATGGATTTGTAAGGATGTTATAATTAGTCTATGTGACAGTAAAATTAGTTTTGGTTAAAATCAACAAATAATCGTGATAATTAATCGTGATCTCAATATTGATCAAAATAATCGTGATTATCATTTTGGCCCAAATCGTGCAGCCCTAGTTCAGAGTATGTGAAACAAAGAACATCAACAACAACTAAAATTTAAAATGAACATGTAGCATTTGTAAAAAAATAAAAATAAATGTACAGCCATAACCTGGCGATCGTTACCGTTAAATATGCCACCCTCAAAAGCTATCATATATGTAGCCTGGTAAATGAATTCTAAAGGCCCGTACACACCGGGACGAATATCGGCGCGTGTTATTCGTCAGCGTTTTTCAACGCGTTTTTTGTGTTCCCAAACGTTTTTCGCTGACAATGAGCTGAGTGAACATGCAAATTCATTCCCTGACATTAGATGGCGCTTAATGTAAAACAGAAATAATAATAGAATATACTAGGGTGATCATATTCATGTCTCAATGTTTTATTATGACAGATTAAAAAAACGAATGAAATAATGATAGAAATAATGTCTTCTGTATTAAAAAAATAAATATATAAATAATAAATAACTAAAAGAAATGCCTCCAAATGAAACAAAAAAAATAGCTCTCACAAACTTACAAAAACGAACTAACAAAATCTATTTATGTCTTTAGATTTCATCCTCTTTATCCTTTTTTTCTTCCTCATCCACCTTGTTTGCACATCTATATTTTGCTGTAGAACTGATCTTTCCCAGCAGTTTTTTTGAAAACCAGGACATTTTCAGCACTTAAAAACAGCCAGGACAGGACATGTGTAACGCAAAGTTGAGATGTTGCCCAGAGATAAAAACATAGCACTAGTTGTCGGATGAACAGATGCACGAGAGACGAGAGTTGTCGTATTTCCCAGCGTTTAATAAAACCACTCAAACGTTACACTCGTCCTCAATATGGGGATCGAGCGAGAAAAAAAACCCATCTGGTTACAATAGAAAAATAAAAGAAAGAATACAAAGAGTCGGCAGAGCGGTTATCTCTTCTCCTCACTTGTCAAAATCTAACTGACACTATGCGCAGTTCTCATCTCAACTCAGATTTCTATAAAACACAAAGTGATCGTTTTACACATGTCGCGGGAAAACAGGACTGTTGGTCACCCTATACTATACTATTATTACAGAAATACTAATATAAATATTATCATATAGCTCTTTATGCTCCGAGACCAGCAGCTCAACATTCATCTTGCCCATAGGTATCTTGCCTTGTCTCTTCATCGCCGTATGTGTGCTCGCAAGACTGTTTTGTGTTTGAACGCCCCCAAGTTGTGTTTTACTGTAACTTCAGAAGTACCAGACACGTGAGCAAACCCGCCAATCTCGTTGGTCGGATAGGTTTTGACGCGGCGCGTCAAACCAAAAAAAACGAACCCGAGGCGTTTTTTTAAAAAGGACGCTTTTACGCATGGCGTTTTTCGCGTCGGTGTGAACACTCACATTGGCGCCCATTGTTTAGTCACGAGGCGTTAAACGTCGACGAATATCGCGCGCGAAATTCGTCCCGGTGTGAACAGGCCTTTAGACTAGATACCAGTTGACAAAAGATTAATGAAAATGATAGTGTACAGATTACAGAAACCTGGTAGATTTTATGCAGTGATGTATTACTTGTTGTGTTTATTTATAGCTACATATTTGCATATTACTTTAGGATTAATGTTTTATATATAGCTTAGATTTTTAATACAGCAACGTGAAAATTATTGAAAAGAACAGAGCTAGGCAACGTCTTTTCTCGAGTGCCGTTGTCCTGCAGACTTTAACGTCATCTGGGTATTAATAATCCTAAAAATGATGATTAGCTGATTCAGGTGTGTTTGATTAGAGTTGAAGGAGCTAAACTCTGCACCCAGGACTAACATTGCCCTTCCGTGTTATAGATTAAATATGAAAGTAAAACGGCCTGTAGGTGGTGGCAAGTTAGTCTTTATGATAGTGTACAGAGAAGGTCCTTCATTCAAACTTTTCGTTCAAATCGGGATTTCTTTGAGAAGATCGACACTCGCAGTTAGTGTTGGGCGATATGCTCCATTTTCATATCGTCCTATCTTCAGCCTGTGAGATCGGCGATACACGATATTATCGTGAGGGGGCGGGGCTAACTTATTTGATTATTAACTTGATTATTTAGCCTACTCATTAATTTGCTTGTTTTATTAGCCTACTTCGTTTTATATACGAGAATCTTTTTTCTATTTTGCTAGCAAAGGTGGAGTGTTTATTAATAGGATCAGGTTATTTCCTGGTATAGTGAAGTAAAAAAAGAGATCCT
Organism: Pimephales promelas; assembly: GCF_016745375.1. The sequence continues at coordinate 515,734 of NW_024121176.1, read as the reverse complement.
AATCCTTTTGTTTGTCAACGGGAAATTTACGGACACATTAGCCTATCCTCATGCCGTTACATGCAGCATTTTGACTAGGGCCTATTTCTGCACGAGATGAAAACACGTTTTAATAATTTCTTGGGTCAGAAAGAGTCGGAGTTTGCGATATGTGTCCCCCTACCAGTGCGCTCTCTGCCTGGATGCACTTCAGCACGAAGTACGCGGGTTAATGTGTTTTAAATGCCGGGAGAAACCAGAGCAAGGGCCAAACATCTAGCTGAGTCGATTGGTTTATACTTATACTTATGACTTGACTCTGATAAAGGAAAACGGGTTAATGCGTGTGAAGTCAAACATGTAATTTATTATTACTTGAGAAATTACTGAAGAGAATTCTCTTTCGGTTTCGCCGAATTGACGGTCATAGATGGTGTTACGGAAAGGCACGAAGAGCGCCGTCTTCCGGGTGACGTCATCCGGCATCTGTCGGAAAAAGCCGAACCCTAATTACGAGCGCACCTGATAAAGATTGATTCCTCAGAGCGCATTAGAGACCAAGCACAGGCAAAAACAAGAGAAATGAGAACAATGCTTGTCGCTTGCAGGCTTTTCCAGCTTCCCTCCTACAAAATGGGGAAAACTTTGTAACTGGAAGTTATGAGGTATGAGAGAGAAATACAACGCAAATCGGATGTGCATCAGTGATTAATCAACCCGAGACGCTGCTGGTAGGATGACTGCTTGACGCTTGATTGATTTATATTGCTATGAGACATTTTACACGATTGTGAATAAGAGTATTATCTATAAATGAATTTAAAATGTCTAGTAGAGTGTATATTGCTGTGATGTAATGTCAATATCCGTTTATAATTAGATCTTGTATTTTTTTTTTTTCTCTTCCTGTTTTTCTTTTAAAAAGGTTATCAACCTAGTTTGAGCTTGAAGCCTTCTATCAAAGAATTTACTGTTTGAAGATAATCTGACTGCAAATGAAGCTCATCTGTTCCAATGTATTGTGACATGAATGAAAAGAAGAGACTGCAAGTTAAGATTGTAACAACTTTAATGAAGAGTGAAAGTGAATCTGGACTTCTCGCTGATATGGAGGATGATGAGAGCAAAGATGAAGAGCCATTGCAGCAGGAAGCTGATATTAAGAAAACTGCAAGTGAGTGTGATGAGAAGTTTAATGAAGTTGAAAAAATTGTTCAAATTAATCTTTGGTCAAGATATGGACTGCATGAAGTGACTGGTGCAATAACTGCAGCGGAGAAGACTTGTGATCGAGTAGCAAACATAGCTATTGATAGTAGTGAGTATGAAAACTATGAAGTTCAACTCATCTTTCTTGAAAATCTTGTTAAAGAAGCACTAAGAGCTTTGTCAAGCTGGGAGAAGTGGACCCCTGATGCCGAAAGGAAAGTTTGGGAAGGACGTGTGAGGAAATTAAGGGAAGATCGCAATGAGCTCGAAGCAAGGAAGGGTGAGTTTGCTAGAGCGCGGAGGGCCGCTGAAGATGCATTGGTCCCAAACCCCACTGTGCCACACGCACCGCCTTTTATGCCTCCAAGCAACCCAATCGTGAGATTCAGACCAGCAAGTTTGCCTGTGTTTGATGGAAACAAGAGAAACTTCTATCGGTGGAGGAAAGACTGGGAAAAACTTCAACAACAGGGAGAACCTTCTGGATCTGTGGAGGTCAAGAAAATTCAATTATTAGACAGCATAGATGCCAGGATTGTGAAAGATCTTCGTTTGTCCTCTTACAACACTGCTGTAGAGATTTTCAGGGTGCTTCAAAATCGATACGGGAACAATTATGCAATTACAATGGAAATTGTGGAGGAATTAGAGAGAATTCCTGTGATGAGAGGAAACCAGCCACGCAAAGTGATCGAATTTGTCCAAACGGTGGAGAAGGCGTTAGTGGATCTTACTGACCTTGGAGACACGGAGGTCATAAAAAATCCTCTTGTAATTAAGTCCATAGAAAGTAAACTTCCTGAGTTCATGAAGAGGGACTGGCTTGCTTTGGTGACTGCTCCAGATAGTGAGGTTACATCAGTAAATTACTTTGACAAACTTCTTGAGTTTTTGAAGAAGGAGGAAGGAATCCTTGAGAGACTTGAGCAGCTAAGAGTCACGGAAAAAGTGGAAAGGCGGGACAGAAGGCCTGAGAGAAGTTATGCATTTACTAAGTCAACAAAGATAACTCCGTTTGAAGGTGTGTGCATTGTGTGTGGATCTGAGAAGCACAAAGGTAAAATCTTCTTTTGCAATAAATTCAAGGAACTGCAATTTACAGAAAAGAAGGTAATCCTCAGGAAGCTTGGGTTATGCAGAAGGTGTTTGGGTTATCATGAAGATGACAGTAAGTGTAGAGAGATGTTTCTGTGCAGGAGAAAGGAATGCAAAGGAGGAGGCTCTGCAGATCATCATTATCTTTTCTGTCCCAAAGGGGAGACCAGATCTGAACACGAAAGCAAAGTTACCATCAAGGAGGAGAAAAAAGGAAGTAGACTAACTGTGGAACAAGAGAAATTTCTCTCTGAGCTTTCTCCTGAAATGGTGGAAAGGTGTATGAAAGCATTTACCAACAGAGCTATGAGGGAAAGTTCCAAAGAAGGGAAACCTGGATTGTTGGACGAAAATGAACTTCAGGAACTTCCAGTTATCATGATGCTCAAAGAGGTGACAACAAATGCAGGACAAACAATTGGAACTCTAATCGATCTGGCATCTGACACAAATTATATAACCCACAAAGCTGCCGACAGGCTCGGATTGAGTGGAGAAGAAATCAACCTGGTTGTTCATGGAGTGGGTAAGATGGCTATCCGTGTAAGAACCAAAAGGTATCTCCTCAGAATTCGAGTAAGAACATCAGCAGGAAAAGACAAAGCACATCAACTTGTCTGTTATGGTCTAGAAGAGATTGCAAGAATGCACAAGAGAGTGAGTCCACAGCAACTGAAAAAGTTCTTTCCAGATGTTGAGTTGGCAGAACTAAAGAGGCCTGAAAAAATAGAACTACTTCTCAGTCATCGGGAAGGAAAGCTCGCACCACAAAGAGTAAAGATTGTAGGAGATCTTGTCCTTTGGGACAGCCCACTTGGAAAAATGGTAGGTGGGGCACACCCAGACTTGTTTGAAGAGATCCATATGACAGCTTATGAGTCGAAGACACATTTTGCAAGGTCAATGAGAACTGCTGTGACCAGGTATACAGAGGTCCGTGGAGAAAGTGAGCCGCTATTTTTCTCCAAAATCTCAAAGAAAATTCCCTGTATTGATGGAAGAAGCACATTCACAAGTGGAAAGGAATTCCTTCAATGGTGGAGCTGGGATAGCATAGGAGCTGCATGCGAGCCGAAGTGTGGAGGTTGCTGCTGCGGGACCTGCCAGCCAGGAGGGAAAGAGATGACTTTGGCTGAGGAAAAAGAGTTAGAAATCATAAAAAGTGGACTTACCTATGTGCAAGTGGATTCTCATAGCGATCGACCTCATTGGGATGCAAGGTACCCATGGATCCAAGACCCTGTTTGTCTTCCTTGCAATCGGAGCGGAGTGGAATCGACGTTTCTGAGAACCGAAAAACAGCTTGGGAAGGTGCCTGAGTGGAAGAAAGTTTACACTGCACAGGTTCATGAGATGGTTAAAAGAGAAGCTGCAGTAAAACTGACAAAGGAAGTGCTTGACAAGTGGACAGGACCGGTCTGGTATGTAAGCCATCTAGTTGCACCAAACCCACATTCAGTCACCACGCCTGTGCGTCTTGTATGGAATAGCAGCCAGAAGTTTAAGGGATTGAGTATGAACGACCTTCTGTTAAAAGGACCTGATGTGCTGAATTCTATCAGAGCTGTCCTGCTCAGATTCAGGAAAGGAGTGTTTGGAGTGTTGGGAGACATAAGGAAAATGTATAATTCAGTATGGCTGGAAGAACGAGAAATGCATCTTCACAGATTTCTTTGGCGAGACGCACCCGAGGAAGAAATAGGAGAGTACGCCATAACTAGGGTTAACATTGGAGATCGTCCAGCAGGTTGTATCGCGCAGCTAGCGATGAGGGAGACCGCTGGATTGGCAGCTTTTGCTCATTTGAAGGAGGAGCGAAGAGTCCTAGAAGAAGACTGCTACGTGGATGATATCCTCACATCTCAAGATGATCGGAAGAAGCTGGCTGAGATTGTCAAGGGCATTGAGGAAATCCTTGAAGCTGGTGGATTCGCATTGAAGGAATGGGTCTGGTCTGGTCGAAGTGGGAGGTTTGGATCTGAAAAGACAAGCAAAGTTTCAAGCCTGACTCCTGAGAGAATTGTAACACTTCCTAATCAACTGGTAGAGGGGGATGAGAAAGCCCTGGGAATTGGATACCTGCCGGAGGAGGATAGACTGTATATGATGACTTCTGTAAATTTCTCCAAAAGGAAAAGGAAAGTGAGGACTGAGCAGGATCTTCTTGAAGAGGAGGTTAGGTTGAAGACACCCAATCCATTGACGAGGAGACACCTTTTGAGTCAAGTAGCGGGACTCTATGATCCACTTGGTCTAGTCACACCAGTAAAACAGAAGGGCGCAATTCTCGTTAGAAGAGCGTTCCAGGAAGGCGGAAGTGGGTGTCTAACAAGACATACATGGGACTCTGCGCTCTCTGAGGGAATCCGAAGAGAGGCCATTGAATTGTTTGAAGAGTATGTGCGACTCCATAAAATAAAGTTCCACAGAAGTCTTACGCCTGCAAACTGGAAAGGAAAACCATGGGGAGTCACGTTCTCGGATGGGAGTGACAAAGCTTATGGTGCAGTACTATACCTCAGGTGGGATACCAGTCAAGGAGTGGATGTTCGCTTAGTTGAGTCTAAATCCAAACTGACACCACTAGAACTGAAAGGAGATCCAGTGAAAGCTGAAGTCTGTGGTGCCGTCTTTGCAATACGTCTACGGAAATACTTTGAAAAACATGGACGAATCAAAGTGGAGAAATGGTTCCATTTTGTGGATAGTCAGACGGTGCTGGGAGCCATTCACCGTGACAGCTATGGGTTTCAAACTTTCTTTGCAAATAGGATTGGAGAGATTCAGAAGACAGGGGCAACTGATGACTGGTGGTGGATTCCAGGGAAGCTGAACATCGCTGATATTATCACACGAGGGGCGAGCTCTAAAGATCTTGATGAAGACTCTATGTGGCAAAATGGACCTGAGTTCCTTAAAGAATCAGTGGACAAATGGCCGAAGAGATCAGCAGCTGAAATTGCTGATAATGCTAGAGAAAGTGTTAACAAGATCCAAAGGAAAGTCTTCACTGCAGCAGTGACTAGAGCCCAAATGGAGGAGATAACTGAAGGGAAGAAGGTATCAGCAGCTGAGAGGTCGTTTCACTGGAAGATGCTGAGTAGACTAATTACTGGAGGACTGGTGGATGTCGAAAGATTCAGTAGTCTGTCAAGGTTGGCAAGAGTCATTGGCTGGGTATGGCGCAGCGTGAGAAAATGGCTTGGGAAAAGGAGTATAAATTCATCATCTGGGAAAGAAGATAGAGTTGGAAACAGTGGATTTGTACTGACAGTTGAGGAAAGGGAGGATGCTTTGAAGGCACTCTTTTTGGCAGCACAAAAGAGTACAAAATTCCCTGAGACTACACTGTGCAGACTGGTTGTGTTTAAAGAAGAAGGAACAGGACTTCTTGTGTGCAGAGGAAGATGTGAAGCCTTTGGAAGAGATAGACCCACAATTCCACTATTACCTATGGAAGCACGAGTATCGCTGCTACTGGCTCATGAGGCGCATAATGTCAACCATGAAGAGATTGCTGGAACACTTCTGAGGATGAGGAGAGTAGCATGGGTGGTGAAAGGTCGGAGATTGGCCAAAAAGGTGGTGGAAAGTTGTGTCATCTGCAGGAAAGCACGGGCAAAGAAATGCAAGCAGATCATGAGTGATCTCCCACCTGAAAGAACTGGACCAGCTGCACCCTTTGAGTTTGTTACGGTAGATCTATTCGGCCCTTTTGAAGTGAAGGATGAAGTGAAGAAAAGGGTGAAGTTGAAGGTTTGGGGCATCGTGTATTGCTGCATGGCTTCAAGGGCTGTTCACACGGATGTTGTAAGCGATCAATCCACTGAAAGTTTCTTGTTGTCATACAAGAGGTTCACTGCTTTGAGAGGACATCCCACAAAAGTGTGGTCAGACTTAGGTTCGAACTTTGTGGGAGCACAGTCAGCCCTGAAAGATCTGTATGAATTCTTGGAGCGAGTAAAGAAACCAGAATTTGAAGAGGAAGCTGGGAAACATGGAACTGAGTGGGTTTGGAAGTTTCATCCAGCTAACTCACCCCACAGGAATGGAGCGGCTGAAGCTGCTGTTCGTGTTGTGAAAAGAGCTCTTCTCAATCTAGGAGGCAATGGCATCTTCACCTGGGGGGAATTCCAGACTTTTCTGTATATGGCAGCAAATCTTGTAAATGAGAGGCCGATAGATGCACGAACTCAAAGTCGTGAGTATTGTTTGGAATATGTCACACCGAACTCCCTGTTGCTGGGAAGAGCAAGCCCAAGAGGAGATCCTGGCGATTTCGATTTTGCAGGATACCCATACAGGAGGTTACGGGTTATCCAAGGAGAAATTAACAAGTTCTGGGAAAGATGGAGCCAGTTGGCAGGACCAAACCTGTTTGTAAGGAGTAAATGGCACACAAGGGAAAGGAATGTTACCGAAGGGGACATTGTCTGGATTGCAGACCAGAATGCTCTTAGAAGTCAATACAAATTAGGAAGAGTCACCAAGGCAAATGCTGATCCTAAAGGTATTGTGAGAGATGTGGAAGTAAGAGTTTCCTCAAGTCACCCAGTTTTTTGTTCAGGACCAGAGAAATCGGTAACGAGGAAAATTACCAAATGGGAAGTCACTAAAATTCCATCAACCATCATTCGTAGGGATGTTCGGCGATTAGTTGTTTTGCTCCCAGTGGAACAACAGTACAAGGACTTGGAAGGAAAGTAGTAGGTGTGACCTCTTGGATTCAAGAATCAAGAAGGTCAAGTGGGAGGTGTGAAGTCAAACATGTAATTTATTATTACTTGAGAAATTACTGAAGAGAATTCTCTTTCGGTTTCGCCGAATTGACGGTCATAGATGGTGTTACGGAAAGGCACGAAGAGCGCCGTCTTCCGGGTGACGTCATCCGGCATCTGTCGGAAAAAGCCGAACCCTAATTACGAGCGCACCTGATAAAGATTGATTCCTCAGAGCGCATTAGAGACCAAGCACAGGCAAAAACAAGAGAAATGAGAACAATGCTTGTCGCTTGCAGGCTTTTCCAGCTTCCCTCCTACAAAATGGGGAAAACTTTGTAACTGGAAGTTATGAGGTATGAGAGAGAAATACAACGCAAATCGGATGTGCATCAGTGATTAATCAACCCGAGACGCTGCTGGTAGGATGACTGCTTGACGCTTGATTGATTTATATTGCTATGAGACATTTTACACGATTGTGAATAAGAGTATTATCTATAAATGAATTTAAAATGTCTAGTAGAGTGTATATTGCTGTGATGTAATGTCAATATCCGTTTATAATTAGATCTTGTATTTTTTTTTTTTTCTCTTCCTGTTTTTCTTTTAAAAAGGTTATCAACCTAGTTTGAGCTTGAAGCCTTCTATCAAAGAATTTACTGTTTGAAGATAATCTGACTGCAAATGAAGCTCATCTGTTCCAATGTATTGTGACATGAATGAAAAGAAGAGACTGCAAGTTAAGATTGTAACAACTTTAATGAAGAGTGAAAGTAAAAGCCATCTTTGAGATGATTCCTGTGTCCGTGGTTGACTAAGCATTTTTCAAGTTTAAAGCAGAACTGATGTGTGAAATCCCCCCAGAAACTTGACAATGCGTTTACATGACCACATGCATTGTCAAGTTTATTCAACATAATCGGGTTAAGAACGTCGTCGCGCTCAATCTCTGAAAGTGAAAGTAAAAACGGACTGCTTTCGGCATCTGCACTAAAGCCGCATTCCCTCAGAGACGACGATGATAACGGTAACTATAATACTATTTTAGTGATATTATTATTAATACTATTTAGTAATTGTATTGTTTTTAGTGTTAGTGTCATTAAACGTTTTGTTAATGTGTTACGTCGGAAACAAATATGACGAACAACGATGCCGTTTTCATCTTGGATCTGTAGGAAATTGAATTTTGCGTCTGTTAAAACGAGCACACTTGATAATTTGTGAATGGATCACCTTGCAATTAAATTTTGATGTGGGATGTTTTTTAGTCTGTTTTAAAAACATTCTCGTAGAGGAGTCCTCATTAGTGCGTGTCGGTGTTGCAAAATTTGTTATGAGGTGATGTCGTTGTAAATTTAGGCAAGGCAAATTAATTGTAGTTCCTAATATTAATTTAATAACAATACTAGCTTTATAATAATAATAATAATAGGCCTAATAATAATAATTTAATACGTTATTTATGGTAAAACGAGCCAATTATCATATTGATATCGTCAAAGGAATCTGCCATCGGCGATATCTCAGACTATTGTCGATACACGATACTATCGTCTATCGGCACAACCCTACTCGCAGTGCCAGGTCCAGAAGTAAGGCCTGGTAATTAAAGTTGATGTGATGGATGGATCGTCGTTAGGATGACTAATTTAACTATAATAACGGATCGCCAGGTAGACGTATAGCAGTAACAGGTCGAGTTTCAGACACACATACAGTATAACGGTGTCCTGCCACGGAAAGATTTTTGCCAGCTGAGCTGGATGGTTATCACCTGTACGAGTGAATAGGGGTGTCACGATTTCGATATTAAATCGAAATCGATCGAAATTAATTCAATGGTATCGAAATCGAAATAAAAAATGGTATCGTCGATACTGCCACGCCCCATGTCGCGTCCGTGATGGAAAGTTCGGATCGTTTTACTGACTCTATTGTGCAATCTCATTCATCAAAATTAACTAAACTTTTTTTCTAGTCATTTCAGGGGCTTTAAATGTTATACTATTAACATGCAAATTCCCCGAACATTAAGAAGATGTACATATTGAATGCAGTGAAAAATAATTTACAGAGAACATTTACCTTCCGAGTCTTTTGTTCATTTGTCGCGTGACAGAGGCAATGAACAGATCGTTTATGATGAATGACTCATTCATGATGAACGACTCATCACAGTGCGGAAAACAAAAACACCTGTTGAAAGGCTGCGAGTTCTCTAACTGACACATATGGCAACTGCAGATATAGAAGACCCATCAACGGAACTTGCGCGTCCGCGCCGCGTCGAGATAAAAACATCTCAACTTTTCAGAATACCGCAAGCGCACCATACGCACACAATAGGTCATGTGACAAGAACCAACTGAAGCGCAACCGCCCTGGCGCTATGCAAAATGAAGAATGCGGCGCGCCCAGCGTTTTCTACGCGTTTTTAGGCGCTATATGTGAATCCGGCACAACTATGGTGATACCCTGATTGTACAACAATGTAAAGGAGAAAGTTATTGAAGGTCTGAGAAGTGCACATTTAGTGGCCTTGACTACAGATTGCTGGACCTCCAGAGCAACACAGAGCTTCATGACTGTCACAGCACATTATACTGGGAAATGGTAGTGGAATGGAAGTTGGACAGACAAAATGTAACCATCCCTGTGACAACTGATAATAGCAGCTCTAAACAAAACAACATATCCCTCTTTAGGAAGAACATAAAATAATGAAAAATACAGTCATCATTCTCAGGGGATAAAAAGTAGTTATTTGTGTAGTATATGTTTTTTTTATAACAGAATATAACTGTTCGGAAATAGTTTAAGATGCTTAATTATTCAGAGAAGACTAGTGTGGAGTCTATGGACATTGCTGTTTTATTGCTTTTGTTTGTTTTGTTGTGATTGTGAACATAAAGGTCATCTTCTGAGAAGACTGCAGTTACAAAAGCAAAGTAACCTGCCATTTAGTTTCTCTTAAGTTTCCAATTGACTTAATAAAGTTATTGTTACATTTATGATGTTACTTGTTTTTGTTATATTTTAAATTTGTCAATGGTGTAGTGTACATTGTGAACAAATTTATATTGCATAATGCATAAATGTGTAGTCTAAAAATTGCATAGCAATCTGCGCTTTACATTTTTTTTTAAAATCGAGAATCGAATCGAATCGTGACCTTAGAATCGATAACTTAATCGAATCGAGGATTTGGAGAATCGTGACACCCCTACGAGTGAACATCAGTAGCGTGATGAGTCGCATTAGAGTGACGTCAACTCCCCTCTTTGATTGATTGGCTAGAGGAGGAGCTGTCAATCTAGAACTAGTGGACCAATGGTGACTATTTAGCCCGCCCTAATTTAACTGCAACATTTGGAAGAGCAAGCACAGAACACGAAAAGAAGAGCAAAAAACATGAACATAAATTTAAGTTTTGTGCAAAATATTTTTAATGTGTTTAAAGTTTTTATTCATGCTTGTTATTTTTTGATTCACACTTATTATATTTTAATCCGTGACCACGTTCTTTGCTTTTCTGATAATTTTGCATTATTTATTTCAGTTTGTGCAATATATATTTTTGCATGTGTTTTTACATTTTTGAATCACGCAAAAGGTGTTTCTTTTCCTTGGTTGTTTTGGACCTCCTAGCTCTGGTTGTTAACTGAGGAATTGGAAGCTTGTTAGTAGATTTTCTCTCCGCCATCCTGCTTCGTACAATCCAATACACCTGCGGATTTCAGGCCTGTGCATGTGATGTGTAACGTGTGCAAGGGTGATCTGTGGCGTGCACGAACTTTGATTAACTGAGATCTAACACAGCCCTGCGCTGACTAGATCAGAAAAACCGGGAGCGGTGGATTTTTGCAAAACAAATGACCAACTCCAGGTGGAGGTAGAAGCGCATGGTTTTTCTAAAACCGGCTGATTTATGTTTTTCTGTTGGACCGTAGTGTCGGTTTTAGTGAATATGATCACAAAAATCTTGCAAATCTTTACAAAAAAATAAAGTGTAGTCAGATTAAACTGTGTTGTTCACTAAACCTCAACAACACACCAAACAGATTTTTTGGAATCAAGCGTTTGGTCGGCCAGATAACGTTCTTGGATTAGATCGATACCTTGATCCAGATCACTCATATGCTGCTGAGTTTTGCACTTTTGTTGCTATGCTATGCTGCCCGTGACTTACCATGATTTTAATGATGGCGATAAAGAATATCTAGATCTCAACTGTTTGGTATACAAACTCTTGTTATCAATTAGGATTCATTCAGTGTTTTCCCCTTTTACCGGAGTTAAGAGTAACCAATATTATCATGGCGAACATATAAATCCTCAAGATTTCACAGAGCATCTTCTGTATGTCTGATGTCAGTGAGACAGATTACAGGTTAACAATGGCCTAAAATAACATTCTGCTCAAAACATCATATCTCCTAAAGCAGGCTCATGTTGTGTGACAGAGCTGTGCCTCTATAGGGAAAAATACTTACAGTATATTTTTAATAATTAGCTGTTTAGTCCATAAGGGCCATACTGTTTTTGGCGAGTAAGCTATTGAGAACTATTGAAATCCATATTTGCAAGGCATTTTACTGCCAGGTGTAAACAGCCTCACCTGACAACCTTTGATCAGATCACTCGAAATGTTAAAACCAGGTGTAAACACACTCAAAGAAACGTTTCGTTGTTGTTCTAGAGTCCTATTGGGACGGCAGTGCATTTGAGACGGACACGGACCTGCCTGCTGGCTGGATGCGAGTGCAGGACACCTCGGGCACCTACTACTGGCACATTCCCACAGGCACCACACAGTGGGAGCCGCCCGGGCCCCTGGAGGAGCGGCCCTCCAGCGCCTCGCCCGCGCTCTCGCCCGCTGACCAGCCACAGGTGCACACGCTTACTACCATCACATCAGTATATAAGCACTGTTGTAGCCCATGTGAATGCTTATGTCTTTTAACATGAACACATTTGTAATTAGATTACATGGAGCGCTGTTTCACAATCAAACACGTTTAGTGTTGAAGAACTCTGGCAGGTAGGTGTCATGATGGTGTCACAGACGTACAAACACCTTATTCTGTTTTTATATAAGTCCATGTAATGCTGTTTTTAATCGCTTAGAAGGAGGATACAGCTTCTGATGAAAGTCTGAAGGAATTTGAGGGAGCGACTCTACGCTACGCCTCCATCAATCTCAGGTCAGATCCATCAAACATCAAGCTGAGCATCACATAGTATCACGCCACAATAACATCTACATGGCAGTGCTTTTATGCATTTCTTAGCTTATCTAAAGCCACTCACGTTAAGACTACCGAAGGGCTGCCCAGTCCTGTTCCTGCAGGAAGTCCATCTTCAGCCCTGATCAAACGCAGCTGAACCAGCAGATTAATATCTTCAGGAACACTTGATAACACAGAGACGTTTGGAGGAGCAGGGCTGGTCCTGGACTCAGCGGGATCGGGCTCTAGTGTTTGAGCTACTGGAGCATTGACCTGTCTCTGTGTGTCATCATCTTGTTGTGTGCAGTTTTTCTCAGTCTGAGGAGGAAGAGGAACTGTCTTATGTCAGCAGTGCCGAGGGGGCGAAGGTAAGCACACTGATGACTGACCACATACACATCATCTAGCTGTTGGGGTTCTTCATGCTTGTGTGTGTGTGTGTTTGCAGTGTTTTGCTGTGCGATCTCTGGGCTGGGTGGAAATATCAGAGGAGGAAATGGCTCCTGGCAGGAGTAGTGTTGCCGTTAATAACTGCATCCGACAGCTGTCCTATCAGAAACACAATCTCGACGACACGGCCGGCATCTGGGGCGAGGTGGGTGCTTACGTCTGGAAATTGTTAGAATTTGAATGGATTAAACAGACATTGAATGAATGGGGCAATTTATGTAGCGCTTTTATATACTACTGTACACCCAAAGTTCATATACTACAGTACAACCTTGTCGGGGCTGTCAGACATTGGCTGTTTGATAGTTTGGGGGTGGGTGGGTGGGTCTGATTATAATTTCACCAACAGTTATTCTGGATTGCCTCCACCAAACAAGTAAATAGGAAATAAGCAAATCAGAACACTGCGCGCCAAACAGCAGTATGCGCGCAAGCGTGAACCAGTAGTGTTTCTTCCACTAGCTCGTGGCCGGCATCGAGCGCGCTCACTGTGCAGCAACGCGCCCACGCGTGGATGGCATTCTGTCCGTGTATAGCTACAGTTTTTTGCTCTCGTATCCTGTACGCGAGTTTTAGACTAAATAAACGCCGTAGGGCCGTTCACATATTGTTTATTTTGCGTTCTCAAGTTCACTATTTCCCAATTGACGTGATTGTTTCCAGGCGCAGTGAGATGAAAACTTTTCAGAATGCTGCAAGCGCACCGGATTTCATGTTACAAGCAGCGCCGCCGCTCCCACCACGCGCATCACGCGCTGTGCGTAGGGAACGAAGTGCTGAGGGGGCACTAAAATAGCCTAATGAAAAATCAATCACCAAACTTCTTGTTTTAATCAGATTCAGTGCGTTCTTCATCTTCGATCCGCAGCGGCGCCGAGCAGAGAGCACGCCAGTGCTGGCATTTGATAAAACTAAAACACAAGGTTGCGTCTGAAATTATACATGCAAATACATTTAAAATCATTAAGTCTTAGCCTACTTACTAGGGATGCACGATATATCGAATCAGTATCGTTATCGCGATATCACGTTGCTCGATATACATATCGAAAGTTTTGCGATATTTATGCAATATTTTGTTTATGATGCGTCAATCATTTCCTGATTCTCCTTCTCCATAAACAACATGAAATCAAGGTGAGGTTTAACTTTTCATGCTACAGATTTCCCACAGTGGTCAGAAAGAACAGGGGAGACACTTTGTTTTTCTCAAGAGTCGCGATTCGCTTCAAAGCTAATCGCCGTCACTCTCTCACTTCTCACTTGCTCTACTACCACATAGTCCCCCCACATACACACTTGCTGGCCGGCTCGACGCACACAAGCATAAACGTCAGGCCACCCTGGCAACTTCATGCTTTTTCACTGATCGGATATCTGATTTATCAAAATATGATTTTTCAATTCCCGCGCTATATGCAGATTTAATGGAGTGCACGTATGTCACCGAAAGCAACAGTTATGAGCTGCATACGATCATCAGGTAAAATAAGATCAGTTAGTTTATTTACTTTTAATGAAGATAACTGTGGGAAAAGCCTCTGCGACTTACTTTCACTTTGATTTGGCTTGATGAAGAGATGCTCAGCTGATCTGCGGTGATGCGTGTTGCAGTCGCGCGCGTCGTCATATCTGGCCATAACATGACAAGCCTGTAACGTTCTCATTTTTACCGTTTTTGGAAGGAGTACATTTGGTTTATTCAATAACGAGATGCATTTACATTTGTCCAGTTTCGTCTGGAATGCGGCCCAGACCACCTCCTGAAGTGGTTTGAGCGATTAGATTCAAATACGTCACAAATGCGTTTCACAGGGCCTTTACACCTGGTCTTTTCACGATCAGATAGCTATCTGGTCAAAGAAAACGCATATAGTGGCGTTTATGTTGCATATAGTATGTTCTGTGGACTTGCTTATTTATTGTCTTTTACACTGTAGTGTAGGCCTACACAACTAGTAAAACATGTCCTGTTCTGTAGACATGGTTATTATTTATTTATTCATGCTGTACCAGTCCAATATGACTGTCAGTTGAAATAAACCTTATGTTGTAAGAAAACTTGTTTTATTTATTAATCTTTTTTTGATGTTTTCCTATAACTTTTGTAGTTTTACATCCATTTAAAAATATCGAAATTAATATCGATATCGCAATATTCATTATCGATATCGCAATATCACATTTTTGTCAATACTAAGTAGGCATGTGCCGGTATCAAATTTTCATGCTGCGGTTAATTGATGAGCTTTTATCTCGGTATACGGTATTATCACGATATTTTAATGAAATTATATTTTAATGCTCAAGAAAAACAGATGCATTGTGGGTCTCTAAAAAAACCTCAACTTGTATCACAATGTGTAATTGTGATTTTCGAAACATATGGTAACTAAACCAAATTGTTTAAAGTTTAGTGACAACATGTTACAATGTTTACATGGGACAATGACTGGTAGGTTACTGTTTGTATTATTCAATTAAATTCTTGGATTTGATTTCAGTCTTAATTCAATATTGACTCATTTGGATAAATATTAGGTAGGCCCCAGTCTGTTAATGTTTCTCAAGAAAAAAAAAACCTCACATAATGCTGTAAACATACAGAGAGAAATTAAATATAATATTTAGCAAAATAATCCTTGATATTTTTTTCTAGTCAACTAATTTTCTGGTCATTAAATGGCTTTCCTGAGGTAAATGTAACGTTTTGTGACACAACTGTTCTCCTGCAGTGTTACTGACCTCTTTCCATGTTTGAAAACACTGATTGATCGTTATTATGTACAAGTAAATATACCTTTCGGTAAGTTATACTGTATCTTTAAATAAAAACGAAAGTAACATGATGATCGGTTTACTTGAACTGAGGAGCAACGATCTGTGATCAGAAGAGCTGATTTATCAACTTCAATTTATCAATAACAACTTTCATTTCAAAAGTAACCTGCTCTGTCTAGTCTGTCGGTGTCAGTGTCCTCTTTGCCCTGTGATTTTTCTCTGTGGGAGAGCGTGCAGTGTCAAATGCGTTAAGCACCTTTCAGACAGGACGCGGAATGCGCGACGCTGCGGCTGCTTGGTTCAACGGTGCCCTTCAGATACAACGCGATTTGCCATTTTACAAATAAAAAGTTGAACTATTTTGAACTTTAACACCGGCGTGGTCGATGCAGGTCAACGCAGCAACAAAACAACCCTGCGCGTCGCGCGCGTATTCCGCGTCCTGTCTGAAAGTCTCAAGCTTGAGTCTAAAGCGGAATGTCCGAGAGTTTGGCAGCCCTGCGGGGATAAATCGTCGGGAGTATTCCGCCATGCTTGATCCATGTGAGGACTGTTTACATTAGACTAGTGCGCACTGCTGCATGCACACAGTGCTTATACATAATGGGGATTGTTTACATCAGAGTGCGCGCGTGTTCTGCGCAGCACGCAGTGTTTGAGCGGTTGAAGGAAAATAAGCAGCTAATGCGCGCTTTAAAAGTCTAAATTCGAATCTATTATTTTTCACGGTATTTTGAAGAGCCCGCGATAACAATATCGTGCATATTCATTACCGCGATTTATCGCATTACCGAATACCGGCACATGTCTAATACTAAGGATTTTCATAGTCGAATCTGATTCGTTAGATTTTGCCATAGTCGACTGATAGTCGAACCTTTTTTTTTTAGATAGGTCTAGCAGCTATGTTTTTTTTTTCCATTTCAAACAAAAGAGATGGACGTATGTGCATTAGGCTATTCGTTCTGTGTTTTTTTTCTAAACAGGCTATGTTTAGGTAGTATTTTTCATGTTTTTATCACACAATCATGTTTTTGATGCAGTGGTGAGCTTGTAACTTGTAGGCTAACCTAACGCTTTAGCCTAAGGTTAGCAGCGACGATGCCGAAAATCAAAAGCTGTCACAAAGAACAAATATAGCAAGGAGACATTTTAATTGTTTATTAATAAAGCTGAAGTTGACGATGCTGCGTGATCTTCGCATAGTGCATGCGCCAGAGAGAAATGCACAGTTCATTTCATAAGCAGAGAGCATTACGTTTTCTTTCATTTTGAATCGTTCTATTTACAAGTAGACATTTCAATATAGATATAGGCTATGTTTCAGATCTGTAGAGTAGACTATACTTATACGCTGAGTTGCGGTAGCTATATTTATGAGACGAGCTCCAGTTCACACATCGGTGCCTCGCCTTGATTATCAGTAATTGTCTGCTTTTCCTTCTTATTTATTAAATCCAGACAATTGGTTGATAAAACATTAATTAAAATGAAGAAAAAAAATGATAAAAAAAAAACGAAATTCACTTTAAAGAAAGGCTTTGTGCTTTTCTGTTTGAGGTCTGTGCAAGTTTTAAAGCTGTCTTTAAGTGCTGCTTCAGAGCGCTCGTGTCTGTCGGAGAACTGTCATGTCTGTAACATTGTTTTTTCCTCTGTGAACACGAAAAAAAACATTTTATGTTTTGTGGAGAGCCAATCCTACCTCATCTGATTTGAGCAGTGTAATTCACAGAATTACAAAAAATATATTTTGCCTCCAAATCTGAGGCCATGGTCCTCAGCCGGAAAAGGGTGGCTTGCCCACTTCAGGTTGGTGGAGAGATCCTTCCTCAAGTGGAGGAGTTTAAGTATCTTGGGGTTTTGTTCGCGAGTGAGGGAAGGATGGAACGGGAGATTGACAGACGGATCGGTGCAGCTTCAGCAGTAATGCGGTCGATGTACCTGTCTGTTGTGGTGAAGAAGGAGCTGAGCTGTAAGGCAAAGCTCTCGATTTACCGGTCAATCTACGTTCCTACTCTCACCTATGGTCATGAGCTTTGGGTCATGACCGAAAGGACAAGATCCCGGATACAGGCGGCTGAAATGAGCTTTCTCCGCAGGGTGGCTGGGCGATCCCTTAGAGATAGGGTGAGAAGCTCGGTCACTCGGGAGGAGCTCAGAGTAGAGCCGCTGCTCCTCCACATCGAGAGGGGTCAGCTGAGGTGGCTCGGGCATCTGTTCCGGATGCCTCCTGGACGCCTTCCTGGGGAGGTGTTCCGGGCACGTCCCACTGGGCGGAGGCCCCGGGGAAGACCTAGGACACGCTGGAGAGACTATGTCTCCCGGCTGGCCTGGGAACGCCTCGGTATCCCCCCAGAAGAGCTGGAGGAAGTGTCTAGGGAGAGGGAAGTCTGGGCATCTCTGCTTAGACTGCTGCCCCCGCGACCCGGCCCTGGATGAGCGGAAGATGTCATGTCATATTTGCCTCCTAAAACTTAGATTTTTTGTCACGCATGAATGCTTGTCTATTTCAGGCTAAATATAAAACGCATGTATACCGTATTTTCCGCACTTTAAGGCGCACCGGATTATGAGACGCATAAGATACTGCAGTCACACGTTTGACTGGGTTTGCGTTATGCTAGAAGATGTGCTGGGAATGTAGCGAGTGCGCGGCGCCGGAGTTTAGGCGTTTATTAATGTGAGTGCGCTGGAGCTGGGGTGGGCACGTAACTTGCATTCGCAGCCTGACTCATAATGAGTATTCAATGTGCGCTGACAGCAACAGCTGGCTGTTTTGAATGAGACGACCCTGTTACTGTGAACGGGGAGCGCTTGATGAACATTCTGTGACGCGCGAGCAGCCCCGGGGACAGTGTGTCTGTTCGTGTGTCTGTTAAGAGTGAGCGCTCGTGAGCGGGAGACACACATAACCTGATTTATTCCAGGTTGAACTGGCCGTGTACTATTCGACTATAACGTTCATAGTCGAATCAGACCTCTTCCGAATCGAATCGTCGAATCCTCGACTATTAGAAGTCAGCCCTAGTCTTTTGAGAGAATAATGTTAGAAATCAAAGTACTCTTGAATCGCATTGCAGTAGTTATACTTTGTTCCTTGTATTTATTAGCACAGTCTACAGGAGCGGCGGATTGATATTAAGTTACCTAGGCAACCAAGAGAGGTAGTGAGAGAGAGAAGTAATGAGAGAGAGGGAGAGAGAGAGAGAAGATGTTTAACACTTTTTATTTTCCTATCATGTTATACAATAATCACATTTTCATAATTAATGACAATGACAAATAATAACAATGAGTAATAAATAACATTTTAAATTCAATATTAATTCCTTCAAATTTCAGCAATACCACTGAAACACTAATTTATCATCATCATTCAAAAAAAATGAAGCACAATTGAAGCAGCTAAATTGTTTATCACTATAACTCTACATGATAACTGTGGCTGAATCCAATTCCACCTCTTCAATCGTTCCAATATCTTTTCAACCACTTCATCCAAATTCCTTGTCATATACTGCTGAGTGCCAAAAAAGATTCCAAGGATCTTCAATCCCTCTGTGTTCCAGTGGCACTGTTGTAGAAGATGAGGTGGAGCTTCTTCCTGCCACTGACCACAAAGTAATGCTTCCGTTTTATTCCAGTTTACCTTTGCTGAAGGTGCTTTTTGAAACCAGTCCAGACACTTGCTCAATTGGAAAATGTCTTCTTGAGATCTTATTATGACTATAACGTCATCAGCATAGGCAGTAAGCCTTACTACAGCAGTTTCCGATATATTGTGATTGAGGACTGAAATACCTTGTTGCTTTTCTCTTAAAACTCTCAATAAAGGTTTGATAGATATTGCATGTCCTGAGAGGCTGCATCCTTGTCTTACACCTCTGCCGCAAGTTCTTGTTAATGTTCCGTTTATCTTCAACATACTAAAAACATCAGTGTAAAGGATCTTGATCCATGAGATGAACTGTTCTCCAAATCAGAAAGCTGATAAGGCATTAAAAAGGTATTCGTAGTCGACTCTGTCGAACGCCTTTTCCTGGTCAAGTGATAAAAGACCAACATCAAGCCCATAAATCTCAGTAAACTGCAACAAATCTTGCACAAGAAAAAGGTTATCAAAAATAGAACGTCTTACAATAAGACTGGTCTTTATAAATTATTGAAGCCATAACAGTTTTCAAGCGGTTTGTTAATTCCTTTGAAAGTATTTTATAATCTATCCCTAAAAGGTAGATTGGGCGCCAGTTCTTCAAAAGTTCTAAATCTCCTTTCTTTGGCAATAACATAATTATTGCTCTTCTACAACTTAGAGGAAGAATTCTTGATTTTTCACATTCATGAAATCAATGACCACAAAGCCTTGTAAAACTCGGAAGTCAGTCCATCCAGTCCTGGAGATCGTCCCACAGACTGCTGTTTAGCAGCCTCACTCAACTCTTCAAGTGAAAGTCGCTTTTCTAATTGTCTTCTCATCTTCATTCAGTTTTGGAGTTCCAATAAGAAAATATGTTGCTTCAGAATCACAAGGTTCAGCACTATAGTTGTTCATAAAAGGACAAAACTTGTGAAGTAATTTCTCTCTTGTCGGTTGTCTCTCTTCCATCACTGAAAAGAATAGGTTAGTGATTTCAGATCCGGTTCTTGAGCACCTTTGTTCTAGTTCCAGATCAGCCCAGACGCTGATAATCCTATAGTCTATTAAGCGCTGCAATCGAAAAAAAAAAAAAAAAGTTCATTTTCTCTGTGTAGTTGTCTACCATCTCATATGATCATTGCAGGCCAGAGCTCCTTTTTTCTTGTGTGATCAACTTGATGATGATGTATTTTTATCAAGTCTAAGAGGGAATGAAACCGTTCCTAAGGCAGTTCACCTGCCCCCAATCAATGTATAACTTGTGTATAACATGAAACGGGGTGTGCTTAAATAAGTTTTAAATTACTAATTAACTTCTTTTCTCTAACCTTTTTTCTCCAAAGCAAAAAAGAATGATGTTGAAGAGTCCATGTTGTTAAGCTGAGTAAATCTTTTTTGTGCAATTGTTCCTTGATCTCTTTCTTCATGCAAAATTTTCATTTATCATGACATCTCTATAAGATGCAAAAAATCTTCTTAAATCTGGAAAAAAACTAGTCAAATTGTCGATTCCGTACACCTTTTGTTTCGTCATAGACTTTTATTTCACAGCCACTCAATTTTGATGTGCCTGTTTGAGAATCTATGTCTCCCATTTCTAAAAAAAACAAAACCCCTTCATCTGAATCACTTTCAGACCTGGCGACACTAGAGCTAGCTGTAAATGACTGACTACAATTTTCATTTACTTCTAATTTTTCATCATTTTTGCAATTTGTTTCTGCATACTCCATCAATAGAGCCATGTACTATGTCATCTCCAGTGTTTACATTATTTATCGCTACATTTCTCTCAACAACTTAATTTATTACTTTGTGAATGGCTGCGTTCTCCTGAACGGCTGTGTTTTTTTCCTTACTTGGCCGCATTATTCTCCTGAAAGGCTGCTTTTTTTTCAGTTCATCGACCATTAAAACTTCCTTAAGAAATATGATGAGTGCTCTATTCATCCTTGAGGCAGATTTAATGTTTAAACCACCGACCTGTTCACTGATCGCTATCAGTACATCCTCAATGGACATGGAGTCATCTGGCATACACTTGCAACCATGGTCGAGGGTCAAACGGGAAAATGCAAGTTGATTGAACTATTTTACTTCAGTTTAAAAATTAAAGAGAAATGAAAAGAAAACGGGGAACGCCAAAATACAACAATGTGCTCTGATACAAACACTCTTGCTGCTACCCACAATCCTCAGAGAGAGAGGTAGTCCTGACTGTAGTGTGCTTCGCTTCTGTGTTTACTTTTCGGCAATGTAAAGACTCTGTTCGGGTCTGATCAGGGGGGGCATATCATAATAAATAATTTGCATAGCATAATAAATAATTGATAATTATTAATTATTCATACAGATTTGGATCAGACTGGTCTTACATATTAATAAATCTCCCATTTAGGCATGCTTATTTAAATTTTACTTGTATGCATACATGTGCGTCTCTGCAATTAACCACAAATTAATTGTAATCAATTACACAGACCACGTTTTACAAGACAAGTAAAATTAATTAGCTCAATTAATTTATAGAGTCGTGAAAACAAATTCTGTGGCCACAAGAATTTGCCTTCCCTGCTCCATAAACAAATACCCTTCTAGGTATTTTTAGTTACAGCTAGTAGCGTTTAATCGACATTTCATTGACTGGTATTATTTCATTGACTGGTATTATGAGCAAGACAATGATTCAGTCAAAATGAGCATAATTGTATTTAATAAAGCAACTACTTAAGCATTTACAACGTTACAATGATACATGTATTTACAAACATTAAAACACAAACTAAGACGACGCAGGGCGTTTAGACAATGGATACACGTGAGTTGGAGAGTGAGAGAGAGTGAGTTGTGAAAGAGGGAGTTACATTCACCAAAACAGTCAGTTAACCTCTCTGAACACCACGAAAACACTTTCTTTATGCTTCTTAGAAGCTCTAAAAGAGGGTATACTTGCAGAGCATATTTGGTCTGTGTGAGTCGCGGACTCGTTGCTCGGCCCGTTCGGGCCACGTGTCGACTGGAAGTGTTGTCCCACGTGGAGCGTTTTTTCACGGCCCGTCCCGGCGCGTGCATGGTTGGTCGCTTGTGCGTGGCTCCTTTGTTCCGTGGGGCAGTCACGTGGCGTTCGTTGGCATTCAGCGCGAGTGTTTGAAAGGCTTAAAGTCTTTGAGGTGACGTTACCCGAGGAAATAGTTCGGCAAAGTCCACTTCCTTTCCTGGGAGACGAACTTGGTAGTCCATTTGAGGAAAAGACAAAACTTTTAGACGAACAAAGTTGTGTTGAGTCCTGGCACAGTCTACTACTAACCGGAGCAAAGTAAAATTCCGCCGCTGGCGACAAACTAGTTCCTATTAATGTAATGCAAGAGTACTTGGATTTCTAACATTATTCTCTCAACAGACATTTACATCAATAGACTTGCGTTATAATTTATTTGCATTTGGTGTACAGTGGAGTGGGTAAAACTGTTTTAAATGGCAGGCTGCCAGTTACCGTTGACCATTCTGGAACGACTGGATGACTTTTTTTTAACTTTCTCCACTAATAAATACCACTAAGGCTAAATTGGAAATGAGGCCCGATGTCCAAAATGTTGATCCTCTCCTTTAAACTCCGATATTCGTCTGGAAGACGACTTGAGGGTGAGCATTTTTGGTTAAGTGCTATATCCCTGACAATTATTTACAATGCAATCAAAGACAAGAAAATAAAGAGAAATGGGAAATCATGTTGAGTACACTGAACTGTGTGTTAGTGTATCACGCCCTGTGCTCTTCCTGGCTGCATCCAGGATTTGAGTGTATTGTATTTCTTGTGTGCAGGGGAAGGAAATGCTGCTGGTGCTGGAAAATGAGACACTGAATCTGGTTGAGCCTCATGGACGAACACTGCTCCATTCTCAGCCCATCGTCAGCATCCGTGTGTGGGGAGTGGGACGCGATGATGGCCGGTGAGTCTGGAACAGCAATGCTGTGGCTGATGCTTATCTTTATAATTAAGATGATGCTGAATTACTTTGTAATTGTGTTTTCATTTTGTCTGTCCTGCTGCATCCCGGATCCCAGGGAGAGGTAGTGTGTTGCTGTGTATTATATTATATTGTATTGTGTTGTTTGCTTTGTGTTTGCTATTACAGTATCAAGCATAATACGTCCAAAAATGAAATTTCTGTCATTTTTCTCACCCACATATCAATTCAACATTCATCAACACAAAAGGACAATTCTTGATGATGCTCTTTTACAGTTAACTACTGTTCATACATGCATAGCTGTTAAGCTAATGAAAAACAACGTAAAAGTGTTATGTACTGTCAGCGATTTTTAAAGTGTGGGTTGTGTTAAGTCACTTGGCTGCAGCTAAATGTTTCAGTGAAACACACACACGCACGCAAGTACTATAGTCTAGGGCCGCACGATGTACCAACAATAAATGAGAATCGCGATATTACTTTGTGTGATTTTCGAATCGCAAAGACTGCATTTTAATTATATAAATATCAGCTTGTCAGTGCAGCTGATTGGTAGTAACTGCTACTCCATCTGAACACCAGAAACACCAGACGGCGTCTCACACCACATTTCTCTCTGAACACCAGAGGGCGTCTCACACACACCACACAGGGCTCCAGACCAACTTTTCCACTGGTTGAACTGGTGCTACCAACTTTCTCAGTTGGTCGCACCAGCATTTGATCTGGTTACACTTTTTTTTTTTTTTTTTTTTTTGCTACATGCCATGGGATTAATCAATGCATGCTGATTAATAGTGGTTTTAATGGACCAAAGCTAGCAAAGGCTTTCTGGGTTGCAGCATCTATCTATCTATCTATCTATCTATCTATCTATCTATCTATCTATCTATCTATCTATCTATCTATCTATCTATCTATCTATCTATCTATCTATCTATCTATCTATCTATCTATCTATCTATCTATCTATCTATAAGCACCATCTTTCTATCTTTTAAAAATCATTAAACTTTCAAATGTATGCATTACATTTTGAAAGATTAGTATTATAATAAGCTAATACAGATTTTTCGTTATCAAAGTTTATAGTTGTAACAAAAATCAGAAATCTCACACTCTTTACCTTCTGCATTTTATAATAATTTCCTTTTCCTCAGTCGAGCGATTACTCTCATCTAACCGGTGAAAATACGTAGGAAGGGGCACGCTGTTTCATGAGACATTTTCATTTTTATATGCCTTAAAGGGTCATGAAACCCCAAACCAAATTTTCTGAGATTTTAACAGAGGTATGTGTGTTGAACACCATTGAAGACAATGTTAGCATCTGTTAGATTTAATAATAAGGTTAAAATGGTTAAATTTGAGGTTTTTTCCGCTTTTTTCGTCTTCCGGGTTTAAAATCTTCATTGTAGCGGGTGACTTGGCAGTGCACTGCACAGTGCGTTGATGACTCATCGGTGTTATCCTATGAGAAGACACGGCCTCTTAATTATTCATGACACCACGTGGATCTTTCCAACGACAGACATGACAAACTGTGATATCGCGTAGTAACGTTAGATGAGAGAGGCAATCATGGGACGCAAACTATTTGTTTTCATGGTGCAAAGTCCAAGTGCGTTGAATATGTTCCCCGCAATGCTGCCAGGGCTAGACTCTGGCTCTGGACGGTTGGTTTGCCATCAAAACACGGACATGTCTAAACCTGATCCAAACTATAGTGTGTGCCGCGAACATTTTCGCGAGAGAGCTGCGACAAGTGGAGAATGATGGACTTCGCCTTGTTGACAACTAATCCAAGTTGTGTCTTGCGAGTGATGCGGTATCCCGAGGACTTTCTATCCCTTCAGAGGTGTGTGTGTGTGTGTGTGTGTAAAATGAGAAGTCATTTATTATGAGGGTTCAGAGGGCGCGTAGAGTTATGCACTTTCTTTTACTGTCTATGACTATGCATGGAACGATTTTTTTAAGCGGAAAATTAATATTTTTTTTTCTGAAATGTATTTATAGTGTCTATATAAACCACTATATATTTTATAATGACATTATAAATATACATGTAGCCTACATTAATATGTTTTAAATAGAATTACGATTACTGTAGGCTAATATTTGTAGTAGGACATTCAGTTACTTTTGAAAGGATGATAATAAAGTGTCAGTGTACTTCATAAGACTTTAACTTTGCCAGCTATATAAAAATCTAGCATTTCCTCACGTTTTACCATTGCTTTTTAGTGACAGTCGATATGCATGGGACAGTGACAGTGATGGTCATACAACACCCACTCCCTCCCTTCTTCTCACAGCTAGCCACGCCCATTTCAGTTGCATTTTTCAAAAAGATTTTGAGCTAGACTTGAGCTGAAAGAGGGGGGTTTCATGACCCTTTAATTCGTGAATTGGTAATTGCCGTATTCCACCATCAGTGTGCAATGCGCGTGATGTCTACGTTTGTGAATAAATAAACTGCACGTGTCTTGTGGAAGAACAATGTAGCCAGAGCTACTTCTCTCCATTAATGTCTATGGCGAGTCACGCAGGCACTGGGCAACTCCGCATCCGAGTCGACCTCGATAAAATAGTCAGAATATAAACCCTTATTATAGGCGTACCGTAGTGATTCAGGATAAGTCAAAAACACGGTTTGGAAAATGGATTCATGATGCAGTGTTGCCAACTATTTTCAAATGAAAGTAGCTAATGCCTTCCCTAAAAGTCGCTAAATGTCGCTAGATGACGTCATACGTTAATTAGCATATTCGTGACGTCATCACGTCGTACTTGCGTTCTGCTTGCCTAATGTGTTTTCTCTATAAATTAATGCTCAGCTCACATATTGTATTTAATATATTATAATATAATATAAACGAATGTAAAATAAAGCTGTTCTCATTTCCTATATATTTTTGTCACTCAAAACGAGTGATATAGTGAATGACAAAAAAGTAGTACAGCAAGCACAAGAAAAGAAAGGAAACTATATTGTTTAAATAAAAAAAAAATATTATTTAAAGAAAGCAGATAAGTGATAGGTCCTTGGGAAAACACTGCTCATTCACCTCTGTCAGTGGCGTTCAACAGATGATCTGCTCCTCTCAGCCATTCACGAAACAGGGTAGACGTAGAGTGAATGAAAGCAAAGGGAGAAAAGCAAAAAGTCGGGGTCTGAAAAGTCGCTAAAAATAGCGACTCATTTGCGCGATTGTTTTGCAGTTTGTACGCGGATGAGAACATCTCCTGCTCTGTCTGTCTACAGCTGGGAGGGGCTGCTGCGTGAGGACTGAGCCACCTGTGAGTGATTTGGGACGGGATGGGACCCACGGCAGCACTCGCTGCTTGTTGAGATGAGGAAAAACGAAATGTGATTTCACATCAGAGAGTCTCCAAAAGTCTCTAATAACACCAGAAAAAGTCGCTAGATTTGTCGCTAGTCGCTTTTTTGAAAATTTGTCGCTAGGGGGGTCTGAATACTCGCTAAATATAGCGACAAAGTCGCTAAGTTGGCAACACTGTCATGATGTAGCACACACCACGTATCTCTCTGAACACGCACACACACACACACACACATACCCACATACCACATATCCCTCTAAACACCAGAGTGGGGTGGAGCCGAATCCGAATATGGTATTCGGAAAGGCACAAATAATGTGTTTTTTACGAATACTTATTCCGAACAAATACTTAAAAAAAATATTTGTATTCGGGAACAAGAAATACTTTATATCAAAAAGCTGCGTTCCTCACGAGACCGCAGTGCGCGAGTTGAGTGAGTGACGTTCAGGAAGAGGTGACTGACACAGGCTGCTCCACACAGCAACAGAGAGGGCTCGGCTGAGCGAAAAAACACTTAACTGCATCACTATTTTTGTTGAATAGATGTTTGTACCTTAACTAGGTTCCGGAGGCAGTTTATAACTTTCGGGAAGCGGAGTTTGATCGGGAGTATATTCCATTATTGACGTCTGCAGACGGGTGCTCTCATGTTCACTCTGTTTATGTAGCTCTGTTAGCTCGGTAACGGTAATTATTTGTTTCTTATATGGCTTGGTTGAATTCTAATGTAGAATGCGGTCTGTTATTATAACAGGCCGCTGCTTATAAGTATAACACACCATTGCCATGAAAAACAGAGCGTTGCCATGGATTCTAAACGTAGAGACAGACTATTTTTCTTTTTTAGCGGAAGCGATGCAATCGTTTTTTAAATCAATAAACTCCTTTTTATATCGATATTTTGAGTCAAATTATTGATTTATTTGTTAGGTAGCCATGTAATAAGCGGGGTAATGTAGAGCGAGGCGGTTGTTATAGCGAATACAAACCCTTCAGGCTTCGCGTCGGGCTCATAATCAACCTCCTCGCTATACATTATCCCTTATTAACTTATTCTGTCTGTTCAGCGTCCTCCACCGTGGTGTTGGGGTTCATAATGTTCACAATTTTATTTTATTAGTTGTTGGTTTAACCATGGTTCATGAGGTAATGGCTGACTGTTATTTTCTTTTCAATTACTTTTCTTGTTACATGTTCATTGCTGGATTTATAGAAAAACATCAATCAATATTGCATATCCATAATTATTATAATGAATATAATTAAAGAATCCATACACTATAAAGTAAATTAAAGATTTTTATGCCTATTTTGAATTTTACTTGAATACAAATACAAATACTTTTCCCCCCTGAACAAATACAAATACAGATACAAATACCGGCTGCTTTGCACACCCCTGCACCAGAGGTTGTCTCTCTCTCTCTCTCACACACACACACACACACACACACACACACACACACAGGGTAAAACTGCTAGTGTTGCAGTGCGGGCGTGTTACGGATACGTGGTGTAAATTTTTTAGCAATCAAAAAGCATGTCTAATTCAAATCATGTATTATGTAAACTTATATTTAAAAAACATTTTTTAAAAACATTTAAAAAATATATATGAAAAAAAATTTCACACTAATTCTGTGTTGTGTTTTTTCTGGTTATAAAATGAAGACCACATATTTATCACATATCATTTATCAGCAATTTTAATCGTATAAAATTAAATAAATTAATTGTCAAATAACGTGCTGCACAGTTCGCTTTACTGTTCAAATTAAAACATGGATTATTCCTTAAAAAAATCAGTTTTGATGATCATTTATTTGGATTAGTGTTAGTGTATTATTACATTTGGGACATATCTAAATTTTACTGTACAACGGTAATATATTTCTGTCAAGTTAAAGGTTGTATCAGCGATTGTGGGTAACGTCACTTCTGTTTGAAGCAAGATCCCAAACAAAACAAGTTAGCTCGCCCTTCCCTCCCATTTTGTGCATCATGAAAAAAACTTATCATGCACGCGCATTTCTTAAAACGACAAAACACACTATTTTCAGATTGACGGTCTACCTCAATGATGACTCATTCTGTGAACTGTAAAATGTGAACTTGGCTGCTTTGGATTACAAATTATAATGTATATAAAATCTGCAGTAGAGCCATTTCATATCATACAGCTAGTTTTGCTGGTGCTTCACTGGAAGCAGCTGAATGATAAAACGTACCAGAATCAGTCATATAGCTACAGATCTAACATTATGGGGAAAACTCATGGTAACAACAGCTATCTGGAATAATATTATAACAGCTTATTATTATTATTTTTTTAATACATTTATTTATTAACTTTTTCAAAGCATTAACAGAAAGCATTAACATAAAGCAGATACAATCAAAGTTAAAGCTTTTCCCCCACAATAACCCATTCCGCCAAAATAAATAACAATATATTACATACAAGTCAAGACAAAAATATCAATAATAATAATCCCCCCCCCCCCAAAAAAAAAAAATAATAATAAATAAATAAAAATAAATAAACATACGTAGCCAATAATGAAATTCTGACATGTTCGTGGTCCATACATAACTACAAAACAATACCCCAATTGACAATCACATCTAACATTGATCAATAGGTGGGAGAGTCCTCATCTTCTCAAAATATGTAATCATGGGTTGCCAAGTCTGATACAATTTTTCAACCGATCCTTTCATTAAATATTTAATTTTCTCTAATTTTAAATATGATACTAGATCACATAACCACATTGAGGCTTTAGGTGGGTTTGTTGATTTCCACTCCAATAATATTCTCCTTCTAGCTAATAAGGTGGCAAAAGCAATAACATTTTTTACTTTATTTGTCAATGATACTCCATGTTCTGGTACTCCAAAAATAGCAACTTCAACACTAGGTTTTATATCCAAGCTAAAGACCTCGTTTAATGTTTTAAATATGAATGTCCAATAGTCACTCAGCTTTTGACAAGCCCAAAACACATGAAAAAAGTCTACCTTTTCACCTTTGCATCTATCACACAAGCACTGATGGGCAGTAACGCGTTAGAAGTAACGCGTTACTGTTATCCAATTACTTTTTTCTAGTAACGAGTAAAGTAAGGGATTACAATTGAAAAAAACAGTAATTAGATTACCGTTACATCCCCGTAAACAGCCTGCGTTACTGCGTTAGTTAACCGTGATTTTGTTTAGTCAGACTGTCTCGTGACATGAGTCGTGCGGGAATAAAAATGATGTATGAGCGCCGCTACATCAGTGAGAGACGACTAGAGCGCGGGAGAGAGCAGCCGAGCTGCCAACTCTCACACACGCTCACACGACACACCCCCAATTTCTCGCGCTGAAGTGTCAATCCCGTCAAATGCCTGAAAGATGAGTTTATCTATAAATCTAACCGTTGAGCCACATTTGTGATTGACTAGTTATACCGCAAATTAGTT
This sequence comes from Pimephales promelas, assembly GCF_016745375.1. The sequence continues at coordinate 485,845 of NW_024121176.1, read as the reverse complement.
AAAATCTCCCGGAATCTAGAGCGAGCGCGCATGCGAGACTGTGTTCCAAAGTCCAAACTTCGTATCACGCGCAAGACGAGGAGAGCAAGAGAGAGACTTGCGTACTATGCAGAGAGCATCCTGATCTGGAAACAGGACCCCCGTTGAAGAATGTCAAAATTCTACCTCAAATCTAAGCAAGCATGTCACGAAACAGTCTCACACGTAAATCAGCAAGCCGGTACAGGAATGTGAAACTCCCCCGTCTGACATGACCGCTGCAGCTACATGCTGACTGTTTAACTCCGAAAGAAAAAAAAAAGAAAAAACTTGCCAAAATACGGCATGCAACAGCATTTTCTGTTTTGATCAACTAATTTTTACTTCTCTCTGCAATTTACTGTTAAAAGACGTAAGTGTTAATACACTGTAATATAGTCAGGAGCGACTTTCATGATTTTATTTTATTTTTACATCTATTCAAATGAAGGATTTTACAAAATATATTTATTTTATATGCTGGAATATGTAGAAATTTATATTAACAGAAGAAGGGCTGTCTTTTTCATTAAAATGGTGGAATGTGCAGAAAATATCTAAATGTTCAACAATTTTCTTCTAGTCTGAGACTCTTGCATTTAATTTAATTTTTGCTTGATGCAATGTGCATAAAGTTAAAATATTGAAACAAATAAAACAAGTTTAAAAAAGAGAATGTTTAATTTGATTACATTTTAGATGATGGAATATGCAGAAAGAATAGAATTAGGCTGAAAGGTCTATGCTTTAGCGTATTCAGGTCGTGCATTATGTTTTTGAAAAGTAACTTAGTAAAGTAACTAATTACTTTTGAAAATAAGTAATCAGTAAAGTAATTGGATTACTTTCTTGGAGAAGTAATCAGTAACTAATTACTATTTCCAAGTAACTTGACCAACACTGCACACAAGTCATCAACAAGTCAAGTCAAGTCACATTTATTTATATAGCGCTTTTCACAATACAGATTGTATCAAAGCAGCTTCACAGTGATAACATGAAAGTAGCACAACACAGATCAACAACATTGCTAAACAGTAAATAACCCCAACTGAGCAAGCTCAAAGCAAGCCAAAAGCAAGGCGACAGTGGCAAGGAACCAAACTCCATCAGATTGGATGGAGAAAAAACCTTGGGAGAACCCAGGCTCAGTCGGGGGCCAGTTCTCCTCTGGCTTACATTCATATTGTTTAAATATAAATATTAAATATAAATATTGTTTATGAATCAAACGGCGCCATAGCTTATCGCAGGCGTTGAGTCGTCTCATCACAGGCGTTGAGTCGTCTCATCACAGGCGTTGGGGCATCCGAAATCCCCGTGAGAGGCTGGACACAAAACTGGACCTGACGAACGCCATTTTTCTCGGGACAAGCGTCCCGAGATAACAGCAGAAAGGCAGATGGGAAATAATTAGCATAGCTGATGTTCATAATGATTTCCGTTATAACTCACAAACTCTCCGTAACCCGAAATCTCCGCAACCCAACCATACGCGCCGACCCGTTTGTCTAAAAGGCTGTCGAGCCCCACTGGTGCGTTAAGCAGTTTCAGTGGCAAACGGTTCCGTATGGCATAACAGAGGACTAGAAGGTAAGCATTATGTGAATGCTTGACTAAAGAGATGCGTCTTTAATCTAGTTTTGAACTGTGTCAGCGAGTCAGAGGCTCGGACCGTATCGGGAAGGCCATTCCAGAGTTTTGGAGCTAAATGCGAGAACGCCCTCCCTCCTTTACTGGACTTCGATATCCTAGGAATGACCAGAAGCCTTGAATTTAGTGATCTTAAGGAACGCGGTGGATTGTAGGGCGAAAGAAGGTCCGTTAAGTACATAGGTGCTAAACCATTTAGGGCTTTATAGGTCAGTAGTAGTATTTTGTAGTTGATGCGGAACTTAATAGGTAACCAGTGTAGAGATGATAAAATCGGTGTTATATGATCATATTTTCTTGACCTAGTAAGAACTCTAGCAGCTGCATTTTGTACTAACTGTAGCTTGTTTATTGAGGATGCAGGACAACCAGCTAATAAAGCATTACAGTAATCTAGTCTCGAGGTCATGAATGCGTGAACTAATTTTTCTGCATCAGAAATAGATAGCATGTTACGTAGCTTAGCAATGTTTCTAAGGTGGAAAAAGGCTGTTCTTGTAACATATGAAATATGATTTTCGAACGACAAGTTGCGGTCTAGTATAACACCCAGGTCTTTTACTGTTGTGGATAAAGTAACAGGACATCCGTCTATATTAAAGTTGTATTGTGAGAGGTTTTGTGAGTAGTTTTTTGGACCAATAAGTAATACCTCCGTTTTATCTGAATTTAATAGCAGGAAATTACGCGTCATCCAGCATTTTATATCTTTGAGACACTCTGTCATTTTAGATGAGTTAGTGTTTTCATCTGGTCGTGATGAAATATATAATTGAGTGTCGTCAGCGTAACAGTGGAAATTAATTCCATGTTTTCTTATAATATTACCAAGTGGCAGCATATATATTGAGAATAGCAGAGGGCCTAAAACCGATCCTTGCGGTACTCCATAGTCTACTGACGTTATCTTTGATTTTTTCCCATTTAAACAGACAAAATGAGAACGGTCCGATAAGTACGATCTAAACCAGCTTAATGCCTGTCCCTGGACACCGGTGAAGTTTTGAAGTCGATCCAAGAGTATTATATGATCTATAGTGTCGAACGCAGCGCTAAGATCAAGTAGGACTAGTATTGAGATACAGCCTTGGTCAGAAGCTAAAAGTAAATCATTTGTAATTTTAACAAGCGCAGTTTCTGTACTATGATGCGGTCTGAATCCTGACTGGAATTTTTCATAGATATCATTTTCTTGCAAAAAAGAGCACAGTTGAGCGGACACTACTTTTTCAAGTATTTTGGACATAAATGGAAGATTTGAAATGGGTCTGTAATTTGCCAAGTTATTTGGATCTAATTGCGGTTTCTTAATGAGCGGTTTTATTACAGCCAGCTTGTATATTTTTGGGACATGACCTAAAGATAAAGACGAGTTAATAATATTGAGGAGAGGCTCTTCCACTACAGGTAATAGTTCTTTCAGTAGTTTAGTGGGTATTGGATCTAATAAACAAGTTGTTGGTTTAGATGCAATGATAAGTTTATTTAGCTCCTCCTGTCCTATCGTTGTAAAGCGGTTTAGTTGTTCTAGAGGGTCCATAATTGAAGCTGAATCATAAGACACCATAGCGGATTGTACATTTATAATTTTGTTTCGGATGCTTTCTATTTTCGCATTGAAGTAATTCATAAAATCATTACTACTAAACTGTAAAGGTATATTTTGCTCTGGTGATGTCTGTTTATTTGTTAGTCTAGCCACGGTGTTAAATAAAAACCTTGGATTATTTTGGTTATTTTCGATTAGTTTGCGGAGATGCTCAGCCCTGGCTGTTTTTAGTGTCTTTTTATAACGTGACATACTGTCTTTCCACGCGATTCTAAAGACCTCTAAATTAGTTTGTTTCCATTTACGCTCTAAGTTGCGAGTTTCTCTCTTGATAGCATGCGTAGCACTGTTGTACCATGGTGCTTTAATTTTCTCTTCGAACCTTTTTTAATCTAATTGGCGCAACAATATCTAATGTACTAGTAAGAATGGTGCTTAAACTGCTAGTCATTTCCTCTAATTCATCTGTTTGTTTGGGTTCACTTTGCAGCTTAGATAGATCAGGTAAGCTATTTGAAAATCCATCTATAGTGGTTGGAAGGATTGTTCTGCCTGGTCTATAACGTGGCGCAACATGACATATTTCAGCAGTACGTATTATGCAAGTCACCATGTAATGATCAGTGACATCATCGCTTTGCGGTATAATATCTATATCAGTTGGATCGGTTCCATATGATATAATTAAATCTAGTGTATGATTTAGACGATGAGTGGGACCACTGACGTTTTGTTTGACCCCAAAGGAGTTTAATAAATCTGTAAACGCAGCCCCTAACGCATCATTTGTATTATCTACGTGTATGTTAAAATCTCCAGCAATTATTGCTTTATCGACATTTACCAATAGATCCGAGAGAAAGTCTGCGAACTCTTTTAGGAATTCAGCATATGGCCCTGGAGGTCTATATACAGTAGCCAGGGCTAGAGATAATATAGATTTCCTTCTTACATCTAAGAGCGTAACATTTAGCACAAGTACTTCAAATGAATTAAACCTGTGACCTGTTTTCTGAGTAATATTAAAAATATCTTTATAGATTGTTGCAACACCGCCGCCACGACCGATCAGACGAGGCTCATGTTTATAACAGTATCCTGGCGGAGTAGATTCGTTTAGACCGAAATACTCATTTGGTTTAAGCCAGGTTTCAGTAAGGCACAGAACATCGAAGTTATTGTCTGTGACCATTTCATTTACAATAACCGCCTTAGGTGTGAGCGATCTAATGTTTAGGAGACCTAGCTTTAGAAATTGTTTTTGTTGACTGATATTTAGATTTTCTGGTTTAATTACAATAAGATTTTTGCTAGATCCTACACTAGATTTATTGTTTGGCTTCACTAAACGAGGAATAGACACAGTTTCTATATAATGTTCCACACTATGCTTATTAGTTAAGTTTGGACCGCAAAGGCTGTAATTTGGACTTTGACTCATTAGTCATCTGGTGCGTAATGTCTTGGAAATGTTGTCCGACAGCACAGCCGCTCCGATTCGGCTGGGATGGAGACCATCTGTGCTGTACAGCCTCGGTCTTTCCCAAAACAGATGCCAGTTATTTACAAAGTGCAGCCTCTGTTCATTACACAATGACATTAACCATTCATTTAATGCAAAAAGTCTACTGAACCTTTCCTGTCCTTGTCTGTACGTGGGAAGCGGTCCAGACACGATGATCGCTGCTTTAGGCGCTGTGCTGCGTACCGTCTCGATCAGGCTCCTATAGTCCTTCTTCAGAACCTCCGTCTGCCGCAGCCTAATGTCGTTCGCTCCCGCGTGCAGCACAACAGCTCCGACGCGCTCGTCCCCGTTCAGGATCTCGGGAACCTGTGCAGCAACATCAAGAACACGAGCACCAGGAAAGCAGTGAGTGCGCACTTTACCTTTATCCGAATTAGCGCGGACATGGCGGACTATGGATGTGCCGATGATCACGGCGTCATCGCGTTCCGGCTCGCGAAGAGGGGAGAAGCGGTTCCGGGTGGAGATCTCGAAGACCGGGAGGGGCGGAGAGGCAGCTCTGGTCCTGGCTCGTGTCTTCCGCTGTGTGATCCATGGTCCATGTTGTTTCGGTGCCGGAGTGAATAAAGCCTGAGATGGTCGCATCTTCCTCGGCAGAGTAACGTACGGCGTAGATGAACTCGGAGTCACCAAATGAACATTTGGATATATTTTGGAAAGTCTACATTTTGTGTAATAAGCACGGTGGAGGACTTTAAAGCTGTATTAGGCTGAGACGTGCACAAGAGGTTGATCCATTTACTCTATTGAGAGCCTCCTCCCAAACTTCATCGGGTATTTCACTACCTATGTCCTTTACCCACTCACCCCTTATTCTGTCAATTAAAACATCATTTGAGGACATAACCGTGTTATATATTGTTGCAATTTCCCCTTTAAGAGGAGACAGTAGAATTGTATCCAATAGTGAAGTAGGTGACAAGTAAGGAAAAGTTGAGCTCTGGGATTGAACAAAATGTCTTACTTGAAGGTAACGAAATAGGCTGGACTGTGACAATTGGAATTTCTCTGAGAGGTCCTTAAAACTAGCAAAAGTGTTGTTTATGTAAAAATCTCTACACCTGGCCAAGCCTACCCTCTGCCATTGTGCATACGTGAAGTCTATTTTACCAGCAGGAAACAAATGATTATCACAGAGAGGGCTTAGCATAGAAGAGTTTCTGAGTTTATGCCTTTGTCTAAACTGTGACCATATTTTAAGCGTAGAACATACTACTGGGCTTGAAGAAAATATAGAGGGAGAGAATGGTGGCTTCGTTGTTATTAGAGCAGAAAGTATTTGCCTCCGCCTTACACCAATCAACCTCAGGGGAAGTATACCAATAAATAATTTTTTGAAGATTTGCAGCCCAATAGTAGCCCATTAAATTAGGAAGAGCTAAACCTCCCTGGGACCTTTGGGACCCCACAAGAATGATAATATGGGTTTATTTACTGAATGGAAAAATGTTTTTGGGAGAAAAACTGGAAGTGACCAAAATAAGTATAAGAATCTAGGTAAGATATTCATTTTTATACAATTTACTCTGCTTGCTAGAGACAAATGTAATGCATCCCATCTCTGAAGATCAGATTTAATATTACTTATGAGTGGTAAAAATTTTTTTGCATATAAACCTGAGAAAGTACGAGTAATATGAACTCCCAAATATTTAAAACCAGATTGAGAGATGCGAAATGGGAGCGATGTAGCCTTAATTTGCAAAGCAAGAGGGTTAATAAGGAAACATTCACTTTTAGAAAGGTTAAGTTTGTATCCTGAAAAACTGCCAAAAACAGATAGCTTCTGCACTATTTTTGGGACGTTTTCAACTGGGTTTGAAATGTATAATAAGAGGTCATCCGCATATAAAGAAACCCTGTGTTCCCTCCCCATTCGGTCAATGCCCTGTATAGACTGCAAGGATTTAAGCATAATGGAAAGTGGCTCTATCGCTAATGCAAAAAGAAGAGGGCTTAAAGGACAACCCTGTCTTGTGCCCCTTGATATTGGAAAAAACTGTGAACGTATTTTGTTTGTTATAACAGATACTTTAGGGTTAGAATACAACAATTGGACCCAGGATATAAATTTTGGGCCAAAACCAAATTTTTCCAATACTGCAAATAGGTAGCTCCACTCCACTCTATCAAATGCCTTCTCTGCATCCAGGGATACCACCACCTCTGGGGCCTCCCTGGATGTTGGTAAATGAATGGCGACCCCTAATAAAGCCTGTCTGATCTGGGGATATTTTTTCTGGTATAACAGTATCTATTCTAGAGGCCAGCAATTTGGCAATAATTTTAACATCAACATTTAGCAATGAGATTGGCCTGTAGGAATTGCACTCTAGTGGATCTTTTCCAGGCTTCAGAATGAGTGTAAGAAATGCTTCTGTGAGAGACTGTGGCAGCTCTGTATTGTTCAAAGAATACTCAAACATTTTCAGGAGGAGCGGGGCCAATTTGGGGGCAAACGCTTTATAGAATTCTACAGGGTAACCGTCGGGGCCAGGGGTTTTGCCATTTTGCATTGCATTAATAGAATCTAAAATCTCTTGCAGCTCAATTGGCTGTTCTAATCTCTCTTTGTGATCTGGATTAATTGTCTGGATATTCAGGTCATTCAAAAAGGTTGCCATACCTGATTTATCCCCACAAAATTCTGAAGTATATAAGTTTGAATAAAACTTCTTAAAAGTTTCATTAATTTCTTTAGGATCCACTGTCAATTGTTGTGATGCGTTGTGAATCTGTGGAATTAACCTGGAAGCTGATTGACACTTTATCTGATGTGATAATAAACGGCCTGCTTTTTCCCCATGTTCATAAAAATTCCCTTTAGACCAAAGCAGATTTTGTTGAGTTTTTTCTATTGATATCTGATCGTATTGTGCTTTAATTTCCACTCTCTTTTTAAGAAGTTCTTCAGAAGGGGATAGAGAGAGTTGTTGATCTAATTTTCCTATCGAATCAATTAATTGTTGTAGTTTTGCATTTTTCTTTTTATAAATGGATACAGAATAAGATATAATTTCACCTCTGATGACAACTTTTAGTGTCTCCCATAAAATCAGTGGTGATACCATTTCTGAAACATTTGTGAGCAAAAAGGTATCTATCACCACTGATGTATGTCTGTGGAAATTTTTATCTGCTAACAGGATAGAGTTTAATCGCCAAGCAGGGCGCTGGGTACAATGCTGACTAAAACGTAGATCAAGAAGTAATGGTGCATGATCTGATATTATAATTGGTGAATATTGAGTATTTTCCACTGAGAGGAGTAGTGTCTTATCTATAAAAAATAATCGATTCTTGAGTATGAAGAATGGATGGGAAAATAAGAGAATTCCTTCTTTTGTGGGAATAAAAATCTCCATGGATCCAGATAGCCCTTTGTGCCATGAAAGTAGAAAGAGCTTGGGACATTTTAGACTGAAACATGGTTTTCGGATTTGAACGATCTAGGATTGGGTTAATAACACAATTCAGATCCCCACCAAAAATTAATCGGTGTGTGTTTAAATTGGGTAAAAGTGAAATAATTTTATCAGAGCAACAGGGGTGTGAAACAAATGACCTGTCGCAATAACAAAACGTCCCTGGGGGTCTGAAACACATTTGGAAGTATAAAACTGTACTTTCTTATGAATTAGAATTGCTGCTCCTCTTGCTTTACTGTTAAAGTGGGAATGAAAGACTTGACCAATCCAGGGTTTTTTGAGTCTCGTATGATCTGCTATCTTTAAATGCGTTTCTTGCAAAAATGCTATTTCCGTATTAATTTTTTTAAGATGAGCAAAGATACGAGCTCTTTTATTTGGCCTATTCAAACCTTTAACGTTCCAGCTAGTGAACCGAATGATAGACCCTCTAGTACTATTTTAATCACACATTAATCAATCATTAGGTTATAAAAGAGTGATGAATATGATGACCACGTCTCCAGTGCATGACAAACGAGGAAAGAGAATGGCAAAAAAAAAACAAAAAAAAAAAAAACCGTGTTTGTGTTGTAATATTCACACACATCAGTAGCTGACACTAATGTTCCCATAGTGTCAGCTACTGATGCAGCTTCTCATTCCAACATTTATTACTGTGCACACAAGTTTATGGGTATGTGGATGAATTGAAATGATTATGAATACATGCAGCTGTTTAGTTTTGTTTCTTGTCTCTTATTGCAGGGACTTTGCATATGTGGCTCGAGACAAGTTGACTCATGTGCTCAAGTGTCATGTATTTCGGTGTGACACCCCTGCAAAAAACATTGCCACAAGCATGCATGACATCTGCTCTAAGGTAAGGACATATGAGCTGCTGGCTGAAAATATTCATACTCTTGTTCTTATTTAAACATTGAAGATGTCGTTCGCTGCATTGTGCAAAATATCCGAGATTTATTGAAACAACAGCGGTTCAGGTATTTTTGAGCAGGGGATAATAATTGGAGTGGTTACTCATGCAATGTAGATGAGAACCTAACTTTCGCAAACTAACAGGAAAATAAATGTGTGCCCACTAGCAGAATACTTGTAGTAAATTAATAATATAACAATGACCGGTAGTCTACAGCCGAGTGTTTTTCCTCCTCTAGGTGGAAACATGTCATATGGCTTCATCATGTTTCTGAAATATTTTAGTTTTATTATACAAAGCTTACAAATAGTGTGGCTCTTGTCCAGCTCCTTTCTCCCTTCAACTTCATAGAACCCAAAATATTTCCACACATCAGCTTTAAAGGATTAGTTCACTTTTGAAAAAACTTTTGCTGATAATTTACTCACCCCCATGTCATCCAAGATGTCCATGTCTTTCTTTTTTCAGTCGAAAAGAAATTAAGGTTTTTGACGAAAACATTCCAGGATTTTTCTCCATATAATGGACTTCAATGGGAACCAGACAGTCTAAGGTCCAAAAGACAGTTAATAACAGTTTCAGATGCAGCTTCAAATGTCTTTAAACGACACCAGACGATGAATAAGGGTCTTATCGTGCGAAACGATCGGTTATTTCAAAACTTATTCCAAAAATGTAACTTTTCTAAGGACAAATGCTAGCCTTGCTCTATTCTGTGAGCCACGTTTGTAACGTCACGTAATACGTAATTACGTTCAACAGGTCACGGGCGACGTAGCCGGAAAGCTTACAAAAAGTCAGTTCCATCTTTACTTAGAATCCATGGCAACGCTCGGTTTTCCATGCCAACTGTGTGTTATACTTGGCGCGGTCTGTAAGAAATAAAACAGACCGCATTCTACATTAGAATTCCACAAAACAATCAATGTAATAAAAACAAATAATTACCGAGCTAACAGAGCTACGTAAACCGAGCGAACATGAGACCCAACTGCAGATTTCAATAATGAAGCGAATGGAATAATCTCCCGATCAAACTCCGCTTCCCGAAAGTTATAAACTGCCTCCGGAACCCAGTTAAGGTACAAACATCTATTCAACAAAAATAGTGATGCAGTTAAGTGTTTTTTCGCTCAGCCGAGCCCTCTCTGTTGCTGTGTGGAGCAGCCTGTGTCTGTCACCTCTTCCTGAACGGCACTCACACACTGGTCTCATGAGGAAACGCAACTTTTTTTAATATAAAGTTGTTCTTATTTCCTAATACATATATTCGTTCAAAATAAGTATTCGTAAAAAAACACATTATTTGTGCCTTTCCAAATACCGTATTCGGGTTCGGCTCCACCCTGAACATCATATTTTTGACATTATTGGTAGGCTACAGCTTTCAATCGTAAATCGTAAGGCAATAGAAACTAGAAAAAAAAGTTTGATGACAAACTTTAAGTTGGCTTGAGAAAGCCGGACCAGAGCGTTTGAAGTTTTGAAGTTTGAATGAAGTTTTAAAGATAGATTAGAAAGAAAGATAGAAAGAAAGAAAGATGGATAGATTAGTTAGAAAGATAGATTAGTTAGAAAGAAATATAGATAGATAGATAGATAGATAGATAGATAGATAGATAGATAGATAGATAGATAGATAGATAGATGTTTTTGGCAAGAAGCTAACATGATTAGCATGTAGCTAGCTTGATGCTAATTTGATTAGCATGTAGTTAAGATGATTAGCATGTTGTTAGCATGATTAGCATGTAGCTAGCATCATAATAGCATGATTAGCATGTTGCTAGCATCATGCTAACGTGTTTTTATCAAGAAGCTAGCATGACTAGCATGTAGCTAGCATCTTGCTAACATGATTAGCATGTTGCTAGCATCATGCTAGCATGTTTTAGCAAGAAGCTAGAATGATTAGCATGTAGCTAGCATCATGCTAGCATGATTAGCATGTTGCTAGCATCATGTTAGCATGTTTTCAGCAAGAAGCTAGCATGATTAGCATGTAGCTAACATCATGCTACCATGATTAGCATGTAGCTAGCATCATAATAACATTATTAGCATGTTGTTAGCATCATGCTAACATGTTTTTAGCAAGAAGCTAACATCATTAGCATGTAGCTAGCATCAAGCTAGCATGATTAGCATGTTTTTTAGCAAGAAGCTAGCATGACTAGCATGTAGCTAACATCATAATAGCATGATTAGCATGTTGCTAGCATCATGCTAGCATGTTTTTAGCAAGAAGCTAGCATGATTAACATGTAGCTAACATCATAATAGCATGATTAGCATGTTGCTAGCATCATGCTAACATGTTTTTAGGAAGAAGCTAGCATGATTAGCATGTAGCTAGCATCATGCTAGCATGATTAGCATGTTGCTAGCAAGAAGCTAGCATGATTAACATGTAGCTAGCATCATGCTAGCATGATTAGCATGTAGCTAGCATCATAATAACATGATTAGCATGTTGCTAGCATCATGCTAGCATGTTTTTAACAAGAAGCTAGCAGGATTAGCATGTAGCTAGCATCATGTTAGCATGATTAGCATGTAGCTAGCATCATAATAACATGATTAGCATGTTGCTAGCATCATGCTAGCATGTTTTTAGCAAGAAGCTAGCATGTTTAGCATGTAGCTAGCATCATGCTAGCATGATTAGCATGTAGCTAGCATCATGCTAGCATGTTTTTAACAAGAAGCTAACATGATTAGCGGAAAGCTAGCATGATTAGCATGTTATTAGCATCAAGAAAGAACGAAAGAGAAAGAAAGAATTTTTAGAAAGAAAGATGCATAGATTAGTTAGAAAGAAAGATGGATAGATTTGTTAGAAAAAAGAAAGAAAGAAAGAAAGAAAGAAAGAAAGAAAGAAAGAAAGAAAGAAAGAAAGAAAGAAAGAGAAAGAAAGTATTGTTAGAAAGAAAGATGGATAGATTTACTTGGGTAGAAAGAAAGAACGATAGATTTGTTAGAAAGAAAGATGGATAGATTAGTTAGAAAGAAAGATGGATAGATTTGTTAGAAAGAAAGATGGATAGATTTGTTAGAAAGAAAGATGGATAGATTAGTTAGAAAGAAAGATGGATAGATTTGTTAGAAAGAAAGATGGATAGATTAGTTAGAAAGAAAGATGGATAGATTAGTTAGAAAGAAAGATGGATAGATTTGTTAGAAAGAAAGATGGATAGATTAGTAAGAAAGAAAGATGGATAGATTAGTTAGAAAGAAAGATGGATAGATTTGTTAGAAAGAAAGATGGATAGATTAGTTAGAAAGAAAGATGGATAGATTTGTTAGAAAGAAAGATGGATAGATTAGTTAGAAAGAAAGATGGATAGATTAGTTAGAAAGAAAGATGGATAGATTAGTTAGAAAAAAAGATGGATAGATTTGCTAGAAAGAAAGATGGATAGATTTGTTAGAAAGAAAGATGGATAGATCAGTTAGAAAGAAAAATGGATAGATTAGTTAGGTAGAAAGAAAGATGGATAGATTATGTAGAAAGAAAGATGGATAGATTAGGTAGAAAGAAAGATGGATAGATTTGTTAGAAAGAAAGATGGATAGATTAGTTAGAAAGAAAGATGGATAGATTAGTTAGAAAGAAAGATGGATAGATTTGTTAGAAAGAAAGATGGATAGATTAGTTAGAAAGAAAGATGGATAGATTTGTTAGAAAGAAAGATGGATAGATTAGTTAGAAAGAAAGATGGATAGATTAGTTAGGTAGAAAGAAAGATGGATAGATTTGTTAGAAAGAAAGATGGATAGATTTGTTAGAAAGAAAGATGGATAGATTAGTTAGAAAGAAAGATGGATAGATTAGTTAGGTAGAAAGAAAAATGGATAGATTTGTTAGAAAGAAAGATGGATAGATTAGTTAGGTAGAAAGAAAGATGGATAGATTTGTTAGAAAGAAAGATGGATAGATTAGTTAGAAAGAAAGAACGATAGATTAGTTAGAAAGAAAGATGGATAGATTAGTTAGGTAGAAAGAAAGATGGATAGATTAGTTAGAAAGAAAGATGGATAGATTTGTTAGAAAGAAAGATGGATAGATTAGTTAGAAAGAAAGAACGATAGATTAGTTAGAAAGAAATATGGATAGATTAGTTAGAAAGAAAGATGGATAGATTAGGTAGAAAGAAAGATGGATAGATTAGTTTGAAAGAAAGATGGATAGATTTGTTAGAAAGAAAGATGGATAGATTAGTTAGAAAGAAAGATGGATAGATTAGGTAGAAAGAAAGATGGATAGATTTGTTAGAAATAAAGATGTATAGATTTGTTAGAAAGAAAGATGGATAGATTTGTTAGAAAGAAAGATGGATAGATTAGTTAGGTAGAAAGAAAGATGGATAGATTAGGTAGAAAGAAAGATGGATAGATTTGTTAGAAAGAAAGATGGATAGATTTGTTAGAAAGAAAGATGGATAGATTTGTTAGAAAGAAAGATGGATAGATTTGGTAGAAAGAAAGATGGATAGATTAGTTAGAAAGAAAGATGGATAGATTAGTTAGAAAGAAAGATGGATAGATTAGTTAGGTAGAAGAAAGATGGATAGATTAGGTAGAAAGAAAGATGGATAGATTTGTTAGAAAGAAAGATGGATAGATTAGTTAGAAAGAAAGATGGATAGATTAGTTAGATAGATAGATAGATAGATAGATAGATAGATAGATAGATAGATAGACAGACAGATAGATAGATAGATAGATAGATAGATAGATAGATAGATAGATAGATAGATAGATAGATAGATAGATAGATAGATAGATAGATAGATAGTTCATTAGTTCATATAGAATGGTAGTTTAATTGAGTCTAGGGCTTCAGGGAATTTAGATTTGAGTTTTTGTTGTACGCTATTGGGCCACCGTAGTCTTGGCTCAATTTGACCATGCTGCAATGAAAGTCAATGGGATTTTTATGATTTTTAATATTAATTTTTAAGAAATCTGAAAGTCGAATCAGTCTAAAAAGATATAGCACACTAAGTCAGAACAGTCTGAAGGTCTGACCCGAGTTTGGAGTTTGTAGAGTTAAAGCTCTAGGAGGAGTTAGAGTCAGAAAATTTTGAGTAAGAAGAATAATAATAACTAGAATGTACATTTCCAGAGGAAAATGTGAAGTGGTGCTTGCAGTGGCAAAAAGCTCGCTCGGTTGCTAGGGTGTTCTGGGTGGTTGCTAGGGTGTTCTGGGTGGTTGCTAGGGTATTGCTAGGTGGTTGCTAGGGTGTTCTGTGTGGTTGCTAGGGTGTTGCTAGGCGGTTGCTAGGGTGTTCTGGGTGGTTGCTATGGTGTTGCTAGGTGGTTGCTAGGGTGTTCTGAGTGGTTGCTAGGGTGTTGCTAGGTGGTTGCTAAGGTGTTCTAGGTGGTTTCTAGGGTGTTATAGATGGTTGCCAGGGTGTTGCTAGGTGGTTGCTAGGGTGTTCTGGGTGGTTGCTAGGGTGTTGCTATGTGGTTGCTAGGGTGTTCTATATGGTTGCCAGGGTGTTGCTAGGCGGTTGCTAGGGTGTTCTGGGTGGTTGCTAGGGTGTTATAGATGGTTGCTAGGGTATTGGTAGGTGGTTGCTAGGGTGTTCTGGGTGGTTGCTGGGGTGTTGCTGGGTGTTCTGGTTGGTTGCTAGGGTGTTGCTAGGCGGTTGCTAGGGTGTTCTGTGTGGTTGCTAGGTGTGTTGCTAGGTGGTTGCTAGGGTATTCTTGGTGGTTGCTAGGGTGTTGCTAGGTGGTTGCTATGGTATTCTGGTAGTTGCTATGGTGTTACTAGGTGGTTGGTAGTGTTCACATATGGTTACTATAGAGTTTTTATAACATTCGTGGCATGATTTAGCACTTAGCTAATCAATATTAGCATGTAGCTATTCACTGCTAGCATGTGTAGCATGTAGCAAGTCATGTTTGCTAACATGAGTAAAAGAGCCAAACCCCATCTCTATACGATGTTTTGATGCAGAGATATAGGTCTTGAAAAACGGTTGCTAGGGTACTCTGTTTGGTTGCTAGGGAGTGGCTTGGCAGCTGCCAATCTTGAAGCTCCAAAGTCAATGTGAATGTTTAAACCAACCCCCATCTCTATACGATGTTTTGATGCAGAGATATAGGTCTTGCAAAACGGTTGCTAGGGTACTCTGTTTGGTTGCTAGGGAGTGGCTTGGCAGCTTCCAATCATGAAGCTCCAAAGTCAATGTGAATGTATAAACCAACCCCCATCTCTATACGATGTTCTGATGCAGAGATGTAGGCCTTGCAAAATGGTTGCTAGGGTACTCTGTTTGGTTGCTAGGGAGTGGCTTGGTAGCTGCCAATCATGAAACTCCAAAGGCTGCTTGTCAGTATGAATGATAAAAACCAACTCCCAAGCCTGTATGACATTCACAATGGAAGATATCCCTCTTTGGATTTTGGTTGCTAAGGTGCTCTACAATGGTTGCTAGGGCATGGCCAGAAATTGTTGAGGTGATTCATGATTGGCTGTTTGCTGGCCCAAGTCAAACGAGCCCACCCTCATGTTTCTATGACACTTATATCCTGAGATATCCTTTGATCTCTTTTTAATGGAAGTCTATGGGAGTTGTTGCTAAGGTGCTCTAAATGGTTGCTAGGCGTGGCTTAATAGCTTCACAATGATGCTGAGAGACTGATTGGTCGTCTGAGTAAAATGAGCCCGCCCCTTGTCTCTATGACACTGTGATCCAGAGCTATGTTCAATACAAAATCCCTATGCAATTTACCATAGTAGGAAAAACACTAAAAGTCTATGGGACTTTTTTACCCAATGATTTGCCTCTGGGGCGAACACCGTACCCCCGATCGCTACGAAAAGTCACAGCACACTCTCCTCAATAATCCGCAAAAATTTGACGCCTCAATCAGGGGTCTGTGATGTCGGCGTGTATTTTTTAACAGATGATTACTATTTAGTCTCTAAAAGGAGTTTTTATAGAGTTTTTATAGAGTTATTTAGTATGGCACGAGGCCTGCGGCCTCGTGCCTATTGCCCACGGTTGCTAGGGTGCTGTAACCGGTTGCTATGGTGTGGCTATTAAGATTTTAGGCCATTACTTACTGGCTGCTTGATAAATTAAATCCTCCTAGGGAGAGAGAGAGGTCTGCCCTACAGCAGGGCTGTCAGGCCCTTTTGTGTCTGTGAGAAAGTGACAGTTGGGATTTGAATTTTTGAAAATCCCCCAATGTTTAGTCAAAATCGCTGATACTTGGCCTCGAACAAACCTCCCTAGAGACAAAACTATAGGTTGTATCAGCGAAATGACCTGACCGTGAGCGAGACAAGGCCTTTGTGAACGCTGTGATGTATTTTTTGTGTGGATAGAGTTGAAAAAAGGGACCACTTTGGCAAGTTAAAAAACTGGTCTGTAATGCTCTGATTACTAAAGTTTGACCTGAATTTATAATTGCTGCCAATGGAGGAATGTCTGTCACTCCTGTCGTTTGGAAGGACACAGAGAAAAAACTATAAGTCCGAGGGATTTACTAAACACACGAGAGGAAGCACAACAAAAATACCTACGTTTTAAGTATAATTTCATGGCCAAAGAGTGAAGATTGTGGCCAGGCCAGCGATTTAAAAATTATTTTTTAGCATTAGTTTTCAAGCTGGCTCACTCTAGCTTATGACATCACGTGCTCTAGCTCTGAACAGTCGCTCTCATTCACTCCCATTATAATTTCAGAAACGGCTTGAAAAACATCATGAGACTAAAGTAGAGATTGTGAAAAAAGTATAATAGATATCAAAAAGTTGAATACAAGTTTAATAGCTGACAAATTTCTCAACATTTTAAAGTTTTAATGGCTGAAATAGCTGTCAAAATAGGGCTGTCAGGCCCCTTTTTGTGTCTGTGAGAAAGTGACAGTTGGGATTAGAATTTTTGAAAATTCCCCATAGAAAATGAACTAGGACATTTTTGGCCGCTTTTTCGTCCGCTGTGCGAACATCGTACACCCGATCTCTTAGAAAAGTCATAGCACACCATTCCCGAACAAGCCGCACGTTTTGACACCTCTCTTATGGGTCTGTGACAAAAGCTGCGGGAGGAGTAGCGTGCCGAAAAAGTGTCCGGAATAATAAGAATAAGAAAAAGAATAATAAGTATGCAGGATAACAATAGTGTTGCTTTGCAAGCACCACTAATAATAAGTTTAAATAGCATTTCAGTAAGTTGGCTTTCCCAAGCCAACTTAATAATAAGTTTAAATAGCATTTCAGTAAGTTGGCTTTCCCAAGCCAACTTAATAAAAAGTTTTGTTTTTTTAACCTCTGTCATGTTTTTACATAGCTTGGAGTCTTTTTTTAAATGATGCAAATTATATCAAAAACAAATATTCTCTGTTTAAGTAATCAGTATGAAAGCAACGACATGTATAGTTTCTCAAACGCGTCCTCATTAACTCTAATGTGACCACGACCACGTGCACGAGCGATTGACATGCAAATATCCTCGTGAAGAAACGCAGACCTGAAAACACCCTCATTACCTCAAATCAAAGAATCAGACACTTCAGTAACGTGCTCTTCATCGAGTTGAAGACTGTGTTTGTGCTGTGCTGTTTACCTTGGATTTAGGTCAGAAGAATTAGAAGAACATGATTTGAAGATTACAACATCCACTCATAGTAAAACCATGCAGCCTAACGCTAAATTTACATGTACCGTCTTCTTCGCTTGTTTTTGGATGTGGAGTTTCTGTACCGGCATCACTGAGCTACTGGTGTTTCAGAAGGGCAGAAAACAAAAACTCTCCAAACTTTCCACTCAAACTCTTCATTAGGACAATATAAACACACACACACACACACACACACACACACACACACACACACACGTCCTCTTACACACAGATTCACAACATCATCAGTTGAGTAAAGTTAATGCTGGTCAATAGAGAGATTGCAAATGAAATGGGTGATATATGGTGCCACAATATATCGCAATACAAAAATGCAACAGTACGCGTCGTGGATAGTCCCCCCACAATAAAAATTACTGTGTGAGAAAAAATTCAAGTTTTCAGAGTTTTAATGTCAGTACTACATTAAACTACTATATATAATGTTGAATATAACAACATGACATCATGACTTTTGCGTAAACATACACTTTCGAGTCAAGTGGCGTGTTATCTCCACGCATTTTGAGCTATCCGCGTGTATGCGTGTATGTCTACGCCATTAACGTCTGAGTGATTCTGCGTGTCTGTACACGCCATCAAATGTTTTTTTCCTAGGATGGTGAGGGAACAGTCATAAATGCCATTAACCCCAGTGACGGGTAGGTTTAGGGATGGGGTTGAGGTAAGTCATATATTTATATATACAGTAATAACGTTAAGTCAACGGCGTTCATAAACACGCTGAAAAGCGATTATGCGTCTTGATAGCACACCAAAAATGGAAATACGAATTGGCGTGTCATACACACGCTACTTCATGATATCAGTCTGAATATAATGTATAATAATGCAATGGGGGAATGATAATGGCAAATGTCTGATGTTACCAGTAAAAAGTGAAAGAGTAACAGTGAAACAGTGCAAGCATATTCGTCTAAATTAACTCAGTATTTTCAGCTTCAGAATCATGATTGTTATTCTGGTGTCACCATTGTCCTTGGGTTACAAGCACCGAGTCCAAGTGTATTCATTTAAACCCACAATGTAATATCCAACATGACATCATGACTTTTGCGTAAACATATACGCCACTTTCGAGTCAGGTGGCGTGTTATCTCCACGCATTTTGAGCTATCCGCGTGTATGTCTACGCCATTAACGTCCGCGTCATTCCGCGTGTCTGTACACGCCGTCAAATCTCCAGTCATAAATGCCATTAACCCCAGTGACGGGTAGGTTTAGGGACGGGGTTGAGGTAAGTCATATATTTATATAACGTTAAGTCAACGGCGTTCATAAACACGCTGAAAGGCGATTATGCGTCTTGATAGCACGCCAAAAATGGAAATACGAATTGGCGTCTCATACACACGCTACTTCATGAGATCAGTCTGTAATATCAAAGTTAGCATTTTAATCAATAGTAAATTTTTTGTTGACCTTTTCACATATGTCTTGGAGTATCGCAATAATATCGTACCGTGAGTTCAGTATCGTGATCTGTATCGAATCGTGACACGAGGGTATCGTTACAGCCCTAGCACTGAGGGATGTGCCGTCTCTAAACAGAGATCTTCTCACTGGATTGTGGACACTCTCACTTTGTCTGACGAACGCCAGGGGAAAACATCAGAGCTCATACTGCGCAACTATTGGCCAGCTGTTCCAGTCTCGGGTTAGCCAATAGGACTTCAGCAAAAGTGTAGAAGGGAGACCGCAGACGTCTCCTCATGTCTATACTCCTGTGGAACAGGAGGTCATGGCTGGACACTGTCACCCTGGTGTGCTGATAATGGGAATATACTTCAGGGATATTTGACTCAGAATCACTTCTAGAGGCGTCAATAACTGTGGCCAACATGCATTGGAGAAAAACATTTATTGCATATTATGAGTTTCCTCCCACACTTTCTTCTTTATCCTCAACGAGAGGTTAGAGTTTTGTGAATGTTTGTAGTAAAAGACCAAAAGGATAAACAGTGCAGCGGTGTGTGCAGCATTAGTGTCGGGCTGAGGTGAGTTTATTAATATGATCCAGCGCACCAGCTCCTGCTTCAACTGTACTGTAGTAAACACAGGTGTGTTATAGTGACATCAGACAATTAGCCGAACGCTACAGACGCCACACGCCAAACCCGACGCTCAGTGTGCGCTAACAGCGGACGGCACCACAGACAGAGCCGTCGGGTCCAAACAGGGCTCATGTACAGCGTGTGTGTGTGTGTGTGTGTGTGTGTGAACGCGTCCTGCAGTGATGCAGTGTGTGATGTGTGTGTGTGTGTGTGTGTGAACGCGTCCTGCAGTGATGCAGTGTGTGATGTGTGTGTGTGTGTGTGTGTGTGAACGCGTCCTGCAGTGATGCAGTGTGTGATGTGTGTGTGTGTGTGTGAGTGTGAACGCGTCCTGCATGCAGATGAAGCGCTGCGACTCAGAGCTGAACACGAGCTCAGATTAAGGTCAGGAATCCTCACATCTGCTGCTCTCCAGGAAGGAAACGCTCCGGCGGATCACACACACACACACACACACACACACACACACACACACACACACACACACACGAGGAACCACAGTCAGATGTGCTGGATGTGCCTTTGAGTTTTCTGTTGAGATCAGACAGCAATCATAGCATCACTTCCACTGTCATCTAGAGGAGCTCTGAGCTCTCAGTGTGTGTGTGTGTGTGTGTGTGTTCATAAACAGAGGAAAATATCCCACAATCCTCAAGCTCTCATCTCTCTGTGTGTGTGTGTGTGTGTGTGTGTGTGTGTGTTCAGGCACAGAGAGGAAAACTGTTCTCGCACAGAGCTCAGTATCCCACAATCCTCAGTCCCTGAACACTAGATTGCAGTGGCGGGACTGATAAACACAGCTCAGTCCATTACTATCAGCGGAGGAACTGTGTGTGTGTGTGTCTCTCGCTCGTACAGGGCCAGCAGAGAAACACAGCGCTTGATGCAGGGAATGATCCAGACGCACGATATGAGGATTAAAATGTGTGGACGCAACTTTACATAAATATGTGGACTCTATCAATATACACACACACACACTCACATATATACACACACACATATATATATATATACACACACACACACACACACAGATATATAATGCACTTTCTGAGCATTCTACATATGAATGTGTTTTAAGATGAGCGAGGATATCTCCATGATAATCCGCTCTATATTGAGTTATAAACAGCAGGACTGGTGTTCGAGGAGAGGTGGGTGTAATGGGTATTGACGAAGACTAGACTCGACCCCAGGCTGGTCCACATCTGTCCAGAGCACTAGCGTGGCGGACGGCGGCGCTGACAGTAGTGTTCGGACTGATGTTCACACCAGACTCACGGAGATGAGAACAGGTGTGTGTGAAGAGGCGGTGTGCTCCCGTCGGCTCGCTTGCTAACCGGTCTGCGTCCCACACACAGCCTTTCTGAGCGTTAATATCCAACATGTTTGATATATGTGTGTGCTTTATGATCGTGACGCTGGTCAGGAGACAGATCTGGCCTTCTGTGCTCGTAATTAATGTAACATTTGTACATCTTGACCTCTTGTTAAAAATAGCTATGTGCCTTACTACAGACTCACTGCATTTATAGGCATGTTATCAATCTACAGGAACATAACCATGTTGTGCACAGCGTTGTGCAGGGAAAGAGAAGATTTTAAAGAAAATTATAAAAATGTTTTACAGAACCACATTATCAATATCAAAAATTAAAATTTACCTGTAAATAAATGACCAAACACTTTACATTTTGCAAAAAGATTTTATAGTGTATTCAAGTTCACAGAAATTTACACATACACTAGCGATTTTCCCAGTGGGAAAAGTTATCAACATTGCTGAAATGTACAGTATGATTTTAAATGTTCTCCAGACCCTGGTTCACATGGTCATACTGCCAAGCAACCTCTCCTGCGGGTGAGTTGAAGTACTCCTTGTGCAGTTCTGATGCCCGCTGCCCCCTGCAATGTTCAAAGCCTTGTAGTGTTTGCTCACAGTCTTGGTCATCCTCTGCGGGATGATTCTGGCCATTTCCTTTCGGGCGCAAAACACAAGCAGCTTTTACAACTTTGTCAACAACACTTGGTTGAACCTGCAAAGTTCTTCGGAAAACCCGGAAGCGTTGACTGAGTATGCCAAACACATTTTCAGAGATGCGCCGTGCCCGAGACAACCGATAATTGAACATTCTCTTGTCTGTGGGGAGGCGGCGTCCAGGGTGTGGCCGGAGGAGATATGGTTTCAGGGGAAAAGCTTCATCCGCCACAATGACAGGGTTAACGTTTCCCAGCTCAGGAGCACCTGGAAGTTCACTTGGTGGACATTCAGTGTTCCATCTGTGAGTGCCTTTCCCAGCACAGAATTAGCAAAGATGCCTCCATCACTGTTGCTGCCATAGCTCCCCACATCAACCACCAGGAAGCGGTAATCTGCATCAACTAAGGCCAGCAATACAACGGAGAATGTGCCTTTATAATTAAAGTACAGAGAACCAGAGTTTGCAGGGGCCTGGATGTAAATGTGTTTCCCATCCATGGCTCCCAGGCAGTTAGGGAAACTCCATCGTTCATGGCTGTACTCCTCCACATCTCTTCAGTAGGCACCGGCAAATGTTCATCTCTGAGGCAATGCCACATTGCATCACAGGTTTCACTCACTATCGAAGCCACAGTTGACACACCAAGTCGAAAGCTGGACGCAATAGTGCGGTACGAGTCCCCAGTGCTTAGAAAACTGAAATAGAAATAGACAAATACTAGTTTTTAACAACGCTTCACTTAAGTTTTTACAACATTCATTGAATAACAATGTAAACGAACTCACCGTAAACACACGGCCAAACGCTGTTCTGGATCGATCGGTTTACGGTAGTGTGTCTGTTCTTTTGTCAGCGGGGGAGCCAGTTGTTGAAGTAAATTTTCGAACTCACTGACGGACATTCTAAAATACCCCCGAAAACGCTCATTTTCAACATTTTCAACTCTTGTACCAGTCGATGAAACTCCCCGTGTTCTTCTCTTCTCGTCACTATGGGATGTATCCAATATCGGCGTCTTTTCCGGCGTCTTTCCTCATTCAGCAGAACAATAAGTTCCTCATCGCTGGAGCTACTGGTGCTTGAAATGTCCATGTTTTCTTTTTCTGATTTAGAAAAGCGAATAAACATCATAGGTAAACGTGCGCGAAAATACTTGCTCTCTTCTTCGGAGGTGAAAGCGAGTATCAGAACCGTAAAAGTTGCACAGCGCCACCTTGTGTACCGGGGAGTTTCTGTTTTACACTAAGCGCCATCTAGTGTCCGGGAATGAATTTGCATGTTCACTCGGCTCATCGTCAGCGAAAAACGCTTGGGTGTGAACACAAAAAACGCGTTGAAAAACGCTGACGAATAACGCGCGCTGATATTCGTCCCGGTGTGTACAGGCCTTTAAGCTGAACCTCACATTGAGAAATTATTTTCATCATTGTTAAATAAAGAAAGAAAGAGAGAGGGTTGAGATCAAAACGAATGCAGCCTATTGGTCGTGAGCACTACGTAAGCTGATTGGCTATTTAAACTGCACATGCCACAATGAAGCAGGTGTGTGTGTGTGTGTGAGATTACCAGCATGCAGAGAGATGGCATTAAGACGCGACCTGTACCCGGATGTTGTTCACACACACACACACACACACTGAATAGACGAGTGTATACGCAGTGAGCAGTGGATGTGCTTCTCTAACCACGACGGTGGTTTTGATGGTTATGTGACTGTTAAACTGCATGTTTGTGACGGTGAGTTTGGAGTAAACCACATGCTGTGCGTGTTCATAGACTTCTGGGAAAGCCGCAGTGTTCATCAACTTTGAGATGCTCAATTCTTTAGTGACTACAGACATGGTTTGTTGATGCTAGCAGTTTTATCAGCTAATAACCCAGACAGCAAACTGACATTGAATCAACGTGGAAACGACGTCTCTCATGTAGGGGTGCACGATATTGACAAAAATGTGATATTGCGATATCGATAATGAATATTGCGATATCGATATTAATTTCGATATTTTTAAAAAGTTATTGGAAAACGCATCAAAAAGATTAATAAATAAAACAAGTTTTCTTACAACATAAGATTTATTTCAACTGACAGTCATATTGGACTGGTAGGCCTACAGCATTAATAAATAGGCCTAAATAATATGTCAACAGAACAGGACATGTTAATTGTCTACACTACACTGTAAAAGATAATAAATAAATAGCAAGTCTACAGAACACACTATGCAACATAAACCCCACTATATGCGTTTTCTTTGACCGAATAGCTATCTGATCGTGAAAAGACCAGGTGTAAATGCCCTGTGAAACGCATTCGTGACGTATTTGAATCTAATCGCTCAAACCACTTCAGGAGGCGGTCTGGGCCGCATTTCAGTTGAAACTGGACAAATGTAAATGCATCTCGTTATTGAATAAACCACATATGTAAAATGTACTCCTTCCAAAAACGCTAAAAATGAGAACGTTACAGGCTTGTCATGTTATGGCCAGATATGACGACGCGCGCGACTGCAACACCGCAGATGAGCAGCTGCTGAACATTTCCTTTTCATCAAGCCAACGCACAAACTATCGCAAATCAAAGTGAAAGTAAGTCGCAGACGCTTTTCACAGTTATCTTCATTAAAAGTAAATAAACGAACTGATCTTATTTTACCTGATGATCATAAAACGCAGCTCATAACTGTTGACGTGACGGTGACGTGCACTCCATTAAATCTGCATATAGCGCGGGAATTGAAGATCGTATTTTGATAAATCAGATAGCTATCCGATCAGTGAAAACGCATAAAGTTGCCAGGTGGACCGTGGCCTGATGTTTATATGCTACTTGTGCGCTGGTGTGCGCGTCGAGCCGGGGCAAGTGTGTGTGTGTGTGTGTGTGTGTGGGACTGTGTGGTAGGAGAGCAAGGGAGAAGTGAGAGAGTGACGGCGGTTAGCTTTGGAGCGAGTAGCGACTTAATATTGAGAAAAACAAAGTGTCTCTCCTGTTCTTTCTGACCACTGTGGGAAATCTGTAGCATGAAAAGTTAAACCTCTCTTGATTTAATATTGTTTATGGAGAAGGAGAATCAGGAAATGATTCGGGGGGAAATGCAACGGTGCATGTCGGAACAGACGCATCATAAACAAAATATCGCATAAATATCGCGACACTTTCGATATTGATATCGAGCAACGTGATATCGCGATAACGATATTGATTCGATATATCGTGCACCCCTACTCTCATGACATTGAAACAACGTTGATTTTGCTCATCGAATTAACGTTGAACCAACGTCAGACGCGGCATTCTTCAAAGCTAAATGAAAATCGAAAATTGGTTTGCTTTCACAACGTTGAAACAACGCGTTGATTTCAAGTTGATTTTCCGTTAGTTTTGAAAGAATGACGCGTCTGACGTTGGTTCAACGTTAATTCGATGAGCAAAACAATGTCAGATCAACGTTGTTTCGATGTCACGTTTCCACGTTGATTCAATGTCAGTCTGCTATCTGGGTCTTCAACACAGATCCAGAAATACTGTAATTCTGTGTTTGGTCTGAGAGTGGATCTGTCCGTCAGTGTGAGTGCATCCTTTAAAGATGAACAAAGGTTCTCCTCAGGGAAAACACAAATAAAGAGACTTCTAGCGCTGTAGACAAGTGCCTAATGAACTTGTGAAAACCTCAGAATGGGCATTTTTGGCTTGTTTTGCCTGTAGCATTCACACTCATTTTGTCAGGACATGTCACATTTATAAACAAATTATACATTATATTGTTTTTAAACAAAAGGCAATGTCAAATTATGTGAAAATATATTTTTTTCTGATATCCATGTTCTCAAATCCAAGTCTTTCACATGTATTTACCCGACTACATGCCTTGAGTGGCCTAAAGCAGACGTCCTGCACAGGACTAGTCAAGGACCTGCTCTTCATAAGGGGAATATTAAAGAGTTGTGCTCCCGAACCGGGTCCGACTGACCCCACATTAACTCCACAAGAGCTGCTTCAGGACAGCAGAGAGGATAGCAGTAGGTCAGGTTAGGATCTGTCGTTTACCCACACACACGACACACATCTCACCGGTTCTGGAAATGCTGGGAATTCTAGGTCATGTGCATATTTCCATTTCATAAAATAGTAATCAGGAGAAATGGAATAATCAAATACTTGGTGAACTTCAACTTTATAATTTATAAGAGTAACAGTAACTAATGGGATCTTATAGGGATACTTCGGGATTTAGCATTAAGCTTTGTATCATCGGAGGATGTTTTGTCCAGAGGCGAAAGACTCCAGTCAGTAGTCGGGTCTGTCCCGCATGTCCTCAACCCGCCCATAGAGGGCGATCTCACTCACAGAATGAACACATAGTGTCGGCCATCTTGTTTTGGAAGCTAAGCTAGCAGGCTCTTGCTCTGTGGAGAAAGCCGAGTAGTAGGGGTTACCGTCCTCTTTTTCCCAGACATGTCTGGCCGTCGATGTCCGGGATTCAGCTTTTGCTGGATAAAAAAATACATTTTCTGGTTTTTCTCAGAAAGCTCCAAATTCAAAAATAACTTCACATTTCTTCTTATTAAATGACCCATTTTAAATACACATTCATCTTTCCAGAGGTGAAATATCCCTTTGTTACGTCCCAGGACGTATTCATTCATTTATTTATTTGTTTATATTATTGATTTAGTTTTTTCTTTGAACCTTTTTGATTTCCTCTGTTTCTGAAAGAGTGGGCGTGGTCGTGTTCCCTGTGTTGTTTGCTTGCTGCCTCTCTCTCTTTCTCTCTCTCTCTACTCGCTCTCAGGCCTAATCATCAGCACCTGACACTCATTTGTGAATCTACCTGAGACGGAGAGTATAAGGGTGCAGTCAGCGTTTGCAGAGGAGAGCACACTTCTCCCCTGATCCAGACTGAACTGTTGATAACGCTCTGCTGATTTTCAGAGATTGTGGTTGGGAGTTAGCAGTGGCTAACTCACTTTAGCTGTGGCCTGATTTGAGAGATCTTGTTCTCACTAAAAACTGAGAAGGAATTGATTGCCCTTGAACTCTTGCTTGATTATTGTTTAATATTTACTTTTGTAAGGGAAGCTGTAGGGGGTGAGTGCCTTTTTCTTTGAATACTGTTTTGACTCTGTTTTTTTGTATAGTAAGGGAGTTGAGGAAAGTTTGTGTTGTTTATTTCTTTTTGTTTAACCCTTCTTAGGTAAGTTAGAACTCCTCCAAAATTTAGTTAGTGGGCGGTTTTGTTTGTTGTTTTAGGCCTTGCTCTCCCCTGAGCCATTGCTCCCTAGGCACTCATGTTCTGTCCTTTTTCCCCCCTAATATATTGTTTGTAAATAAAATCCTTTCTTTGACATTTATATTGTCTGGTGTCATCTTCACTCTGGGACAGAGGATTGAAGTGTGTTCTCGCCCATTCCTTTTGGCTTTTCCTTTTGTTACTTCCCCTTGCCACCCCTAGACGGTAAGGGGAACGTAACACGCTTTAACAAAGAATTCCTTACATTTCTGTCTCGGATCTATAATCTAACTTGATAATTTTGTCAGATGGGTTATTGAACATCATTTTGTTCAATGTATGCCAGATCCATACATTGAACAAATCATAAAAATACTCTTAAGGACTAGGCTAGACAAAGGTGAAAAAAGACTAGCCTACAACCTAAATGGTATTACTTTACTTATAAAAACTAATACAAAATTTAAAAACACACTAACATTCATCAACATAACGTCAAGGTTGAAATAAAATGTTGTAACAGTTTTATTTATTTAAAACAGGTTTGCATCGAGTTCGGCATTTATTCCCTGTGTGATGCAAATGAGGAATAGCCTAAAGAAGCGTATTCTTATTCTTGCGACATTTTAAATTTGTATAGCCAACGAAATAAACCATTAACTCCTCCACGTCTCCTCTCCCATTCTCTCGAATAGTCATACTAATACTACGACGAATTCTGATACTAATAACAATATAACCGCACTAAGGATTGATGAGCTGCTGGGTTCATGAATATTATCACGTCTGCGTTTGCGCATTAGTTTCTGCTAGCTCATAAAAGATGAAGAATTCCAAATGAACTCAAACAACACAATAATAATACAATAAAACAACAAATAATATAATGTACATGTAGACGTCATGTACACTTCAATTCTGCATGGCATGTAAGACTCTCTCATCGAGTGTGTGAGAAACACTGAGCGCTCTCAGAGAAGTGACAGCAAGTCCTGCACCTTACAGTAGTGTTTACTCCGCATCGAGTACACTGCGCATTCACTGAGATGAGCTGATATAGTGGGCTTTACGGATCACTTGATGGAGTAAAACTGAAAATAGCCCATACAGAAAGCACTGAGTTGCTTGTGAAAAGGACAGCTGGAAAGGAAACGGAGTCGACATCAGCGCTAGTACTGGGAGAATGATTGAATAACTGACGTAGTTTATTGTTTGCGCATGTGTTCCTGTTTCCAGCACCGAGACTCATAATCCTGAGCTGCTGATCTGACACCAAACGTTACGTGACCCAGAAACCAAAGCGGATGGAGAATTCATAAATGCAATAAAGCTGATGAGTGCAGTCATCAAATAATCCTCTCGAGTTAGTGCAGGTCTGCAGTGCATACAGAAGAGCCGAGATCACACACACACACAGAGAGAGAGAAGCTTCTGTGTGAACGAGCTGGTAAAGAACACACACACACACCTCTTGAGGACATCACGCAGCGAAAGGTCTGAGGGCGCCTGTGCCTGGGGCTCATACAACACTTATCACACACACACACACTCATAAATACACACAGTCGGCACGCTGTGACCCGGAGCCGGGACACCCGGTCGATCATATAAAGACCTGTGATCGAAGATGAAGAGCGCTGCTCGTCTTCACTGTGCTCTGATTCTTCAGCTTTAGCAGGTAGTGTGAGATCTCTCGGATGTGGAGCGAACCATGAACATGACTGGGAGATTCTCACCGGTCAACAGATGCATCTGTAAAAACCATTCAATGTTTGGTCTAATGGTGTCAAATACTGGCACTCTGCGAATATTGTATATACTGTTAGAATGCAGTCTCGCTAATATAACTTATATGAGATTGAAATGACCAAATATTGAAATGACCCATCAATAGATAAACTCAGGTCAGACTTTTTTTAAAACAGATGCCGGACCAAAAACAATACCCTCAGTTGTATCATTATTACCTTTTAGGAAGTTGCTATGTAACCAGACTCTGATGTCAGCAACACAGTTACTCAGTACGCCCAGATGAAGAGCAGAGACGGAGCGAGCTTTTGCAGGTAATGAGACCATGACTAAAGATAATGTGACCAACAGGTAATAGATCAATATTGAACCGAAGTGGTCCAAGAACAGAGCCTTGAGGCACACAGAAGATCTGAAGTAATGGACTGTGATAAAACTGTCTATCAGTGAGATATGATAAGCAAGCTAGCCGATAGCTGAGAGCTAAGTGATCAAAGGTTGCTGTTGAGTCAAGCATGATGAGAAGAGCGAGACGGCCAGGACCAGCAGAGGTCAGGAGGTCACGGGTCATTACGGTGCTGTGGTCTGAGCGAAAGACATGATCATGAAGATGACAGCACAGAGATGAGCTTGTAGCTGCGAGGCAACTACTATAGCACTTTAGAAACGAAAGGAAGTACTGAGCAGTGCTAAAAATACTATTACAATAGTTACAATAGTGTTGCAGAGAACCATAAAGTGTCCTGGGTAAGGACTGCTGAAGTCTTGCTACAGCACTAGTTTGGTGGCATGACTTGTTTGGCAGTGTGTTTTCCTTGATGACCGTCTGACACACCATCCCTTCATGACATCAGCACAGCGGCATCTTTATGTGTGGCGGTCTGAAAACTTACTGCAAAATGTTGACAGGCTAAGCCTTTACGTGAAGAGAGAACACGTTTCCGGATCAGTCCATTCACCACTAAATCACTGAGACTTTGCTTCGTCAAGGGAAAAAGTCCCTTCTGTCAGCTAAACAGCTGAAAAGTGAGAGAAATGCTAAAGTTTAGTTTGTTTAATCAGGGCTTAGGTGACCTGGTTTTCCTCAGACTCGTGAGGTCCGGCTCTCGGAGAGAAGGGATTATAGTTGACATGGCCTCATAAGCTCTCCACAACGCTTGGTTCAGGTGTTCAGGGTTAAAGGCTTCTGTCAACACGTCCACCACCCGCTCTCATCCGCAATCCCTCACACTACTGTGCGTTCTAGGCGAACCGTGGCTCTCTCTGTCAGCTTAGGGATTGGACTCGGATCCACTCGTCAACAGAGGAGAGAAACACTTTAGAAGATTTCTGAGCAAACCCACATCACTTTCTCTGAGCATGGCACACTGACTAGGGCTCTGGACCGGCTCAAGGAACAGAACCAGAAACAAACTAAATTTAACAGGAACATAAAGAAAGCTGAATCAAGTTTAATCATTCTAAACCGAAACACTAATCCGGAATGACCATAAATGTTAGTAATGTTAGTACGGTGTATGTGGATGTGGCGTTGAATGAAACGCCCGTGCTCAGCTGGAGTCATCATAGGCAATCACACTGGCAAATCTGCACTGCGTCGATCGGCACCGGGTCAAGTCGATCCGCACTGGGTCGAGTCAATCTGCATTGGGTCGATCTACACTGGGTCGGTTCGATCTGCATTGGGTCGATCTGCACTGGGTCAATCTGCACTGGGTCAAGTCGATCCGTACTGGGTCGATCTGCATTGGGTCGGCACCGGGTCGTTCGAGTCGCTCTGCATTGGGTCAAGTCGATCCGCACTGGGTCGAGTCAATCTGCATTGGGTCGATCTACACTGGGTCGGTTCGATCTGCATTGGGTCGATCTGCACTGGGTCAATCTGCACTGGGTCAAGTCGATCCGTACTGGGTCGATCTGCATTGGGTCGGCACCGGGTCGTTCGAGTCGCTCTGCATTGGGTCAAGTCGATCCGCACTGGGTCGAGTCAATCTGCATTGGGTCGATCTACACTGGGTCGGTTCGATCTGCATTGGGTCGATCTGCACTGGGTCAATCTGCACTGGGTCAAGTCGATCCGCACTGGGTCGAGTCAATCTGCATTGGGTCGATCTACACTGGGTCGGTTCGATCTGCATTGGGTCGATCTGCACTGGGTCAATCTGCACTGGGTCAAGTCGATCCGTACTGGGTCGATCTGCATTGGGTCGGCACCGGGTCGTTCGAGTCGCTCTGCATTGGGTCAAGTCGATCTGCATGGGGTCGATCTGCATTGGGTCAATCGATCTGTGCTGGGTCAATCTGCACTGGGTCGAGACGATCTGCACCGTGTCGAGTCGATCTGCACTGGGTTGGGTCGAGCTACACTGGGTCGAATCGACCTGCATTGGGTCGAGTCGATCTGTGCTGGGTCAATTTGCACTGGGTTGAATCGATCTGCATTGGGTCGGCACCGGGTTGAGTCGATATGCACTGGGTCGGGTCGATCTGCATTGAGTCAATCTGCATTGGGTTGATTTGCACTGGGTCAGGTCGATCTGCACTGGGTTGGGTCGATCTGCATTGAGTCGATCTGCACTGAGTCAATCTGCACTGGGTCAGCACCGGGTCGGATCGATCTACACTGGGTCCAGTCGATCTGCATTGGGTTGATTTGCACTGGGTCAGGTCGATCTGCATTGGGTTGATTTGCACTGGGTCCAGTCGATCTGCATTGGGTTGATTTGCACTGGGTCAGGTCGATCTGCACTGGGTCCAGTCGATCTAAACAGGGTCCAGTCGATCTACACTGGGTCCAGTCGATCTGCATTGGGTTGATTTGCACTGGGTCAGGTCGATCTGCACTGGGTCCAGTCGATCTAAACAGGGTCCAGTCGATCTACACTGGGTCCAGTCGATCTGCATTGGGTTGATCTGCACTGGGTCAGGTCGATCTGCACTGGGTCCAGTCGATCTACACTGGTCCAGTCCATCTAAACAGGGTCCAGTCGATCTACACTGGGTCCAGTCGATCTGCATTGGGTTGATCTGCACTGGGTCAGGTCGATCTGCACTGGGTCCAGTCGATCTACACTGGGTCCAGTCCATCTAAACAGGGTCCAGTCGATCTACACTGGGTCCAGTCGATCTGCATTGGGTTGATCTGCACTGGGTCAGGTCGATCTGCACTGGGTCCAGTCGATCTGCACTGGGTCCAGTCCATCTAAACAGGGTCCAGTCGATCTACACTGGGTCCAGTCGATCTGCATTGGGTTGATCTGCACTGGCTCGGGTCGATCTGCATTGAGTCGATCTGAGTCATTCACAAATTTCAAACATTGTCCATTTTATTTGTAGGTGTCACAGGCTTTTTTATATTGGTTTTAACAGATGTCCTGTCACCTCCTGTAGCTTTATCATTGCTGTTTTAGTTCCACAAGGGTTGAGGTCAGGAATGTAATTGTTCTTGATTTAATGGTTAATAACCACCTCTCACTGAACGCATTTATAGTAAATGACATCCGCTCATGATTTACTGGTTTCATTCCTATCCTGAACGGTTGATGGACTGGTTTCTGTTTCTGCGATGAGAGTTAATGTGCAAACACTGCGTGAGACGCCTCGTTTTGAGCCTGGTTATTTCTGTCCTCTCTGTTCAGACCTCCATAACAACTCACTTCTGCATTATTCATAACATCAGGAACTAAACATAGCCATCATTATAGTCTGTGCTTCCACGAGCTGCTCGCTCATTCCTGCATGGGAAGGTGTGTGTGTGTGTGTGTGTGTGTGATGATGATGATGGTGTTGAGGATGATGTGTTGACTATAAGCTCAATTTAACAACAAAAGCACCTATTAAATAAATTGCTATTATTATTGTCTGTGTTTGCGCTTGCATCAGTGCCGACGAGTGACTGTCTTCATGAGTGAACAACTGAACCGTGACATGAACAGATTAGGCCAAAAACATTGATTAATTCAGGAAAGAAAAGTAGGCAGGCTGAAACTGATCTTTGATGCTCATATTGCTCATTTGCCTCTGGACACAGAAGGATTGCATTGGCATTTGATTGAAATTTAACATCTATGCGAAATAATCCTTGAATCGTTTATTTATGGCCATTCTTGTTTCGAATATGTGATTGTGCATTGTCAACAATAAGCATAAAAAAATTCTGCATTTCCATTTTGTAGTGTGGATCATTCATTAAGATTCTCATGTTGAACTGATGGTCATGTTTAAGAATCTGTTTTCGGCTTGACAACATCATTTATGCGGCTGCCCCGACATGCTTTTAAAGCCAATGTCATCAAACACCTAGAAAGGCACGTCGAGATCAGGCAAATCTGCATGTCATGTCCCCGGACCCCCAGCAAGATCAGTTCGGGACCTCAGGATATAACCCTGCGTACGACCCCGGCATGGCAACCACAATATCTTGAATATCTGAACACACAATATTTCTAAATAAACAACAGATCCTCTGCTTTTAAACAAAACAAAAATAAAAAACATTTAATTTTAGCTTCATGCCTTTTTTATCAACACCTGAATATGGGCACTACGAGTTTCATAAAACAACATTCTAAAGAAAACCCTCTGAGTGTTTTTAATAATAATCCACATCATTTTGTTAATTGAGTGTTATGATAACGTCATTAGCGTACGGATAAACAGAAAGTGCTTCTGTCCATGACAGTCTTGCATGCTTTAAAAACAGCACACACGCCACCGTTAGCTTCCAGTAAACCCTCAAAGTCATTGTGTAAAATTATAATATCAGAACTATAACCAAATGCCAGTTTTCCACAAGTTTAATGTTCTACACTTTAAATCTTTAAATCAAATAAATGTGCATTAAAATGCCAGTAAGCACTTTTCAGCTTGACGGAGATTAAAGTTACTGTTCTGACTAGATTAAGATCAGAAAACCCAACTGGGATTATGAAACAGTTCTTAAAAACATTCAAATGGTGTTTAAAGCAAGATAGTCTAGTCTTGCTAATGACAGTCTGTTATCACGGGCACGTGTCCATGTGCTCTGCTTTACTTCCCCAGTAAACTCACACACATCACTTGCGTCCATCATCTGAACGAGTCGTGACGAGAAAATACATGTGGATTTACATGATTTCTATTACTTTCCACACAGTTCAAGTCTCCACATAAAAACAAATGCTCTTCACATTACATTTGTCCAACGTTCCACAAAGAGTGGGCTATGTGAAAACCCCAGTCCTTCTGCTGGTAGAGTTGGAGCATATGCAGATATATAGAAACAAAGTCTTTGGCAATCACAGCCTCTTCCATCTCAAAAGAACAGGGAGGAAAACTATTAGCAAATAAAATGGCAACACCTCCAACTAAGTGAGATTTATGACCTTCAAATTCGTTCATCCGTTCAACAGCATTTGTTTTATCACTATGTGACGTTTCAGTGTGTTTGCTTTACAGTATATATTGCTGTCTAAGGAATAATGGCTTGATATTAACTGACAGACACTGTGGCAAGTGGTTTTCCAAAGTCGCTAGCCATTCAGTGTTTTCACTGGCCACAATTTTGCCAATTATATGTAGATAATGTAGATATATGTGAATAAATATCATCTCATAATTTGGCAGCCGGTATATTAGGCTTCTGTCACTTTAAGACCTGACGCACAGACCCATTGTACCGTTTGATATCGCCAATGTTGTCTTTATTGAGTGCGAGAACAAAACCTGCGGGAATTAGACCAATGATGCTCAATAATCCCAAAACTCAAGCCCTGTAACAGCAACAGCATTCATCCGAAGGAAATGAAATGAGTGAGTAAAGGGTTTGTGTGACTCGCTGTCGGAGAGATTAGAGAGAGACTTGTCAGTGTGTGATAATATTTCTTGAATGCCAGGGTTTCAGCTTGGCTCTGATGAAGAGATCGTAGACCCAGTGCCACTTCTTGTGGCTTCAGAAGGAAAGTTCTGTTGTTGCTGCACAGCGTATGTGAACTGACGACGAATGATGTGTGTGTGTGTGTGTGTGTGTGTGAACAGCCTGTGCAGTGTGTGTGCACACATTGACCAACAGAGAACACATGCTATAGGACCATTCGGACAAAACAACACGATTGAACGAACATTGCCTGGTCCTACGCCTTCCACAGACAACATAAAAATACATTTAGACCGCCTAACAAAGTGATTGCTGTCAGGACATGAGGAGACTTTCTATCAGCATAGCAAAACATGTTTCTGCAGAGAACCACCTCCACACCTTTAATGTCAAGCCCTGAGTAGCAGTAATAGTAGTAGTAGTAGTAGCAGTAAAGTAGTAGTAGTAGTAGTAGCAGCAGTAGTAGTAGTAGTAGTAGCAGTAATAGTAGTAGTAGTAGTAGCAGTAATAGTAGTAGTAGTAGTAGCAGTAGCAATAGTAGTAGTAGTAGTAGCAGTAGTAGTAGTAGTAGCAGTAGTAGTAGTAGTAGTAGCAGTAGTAGCAGTAGTAGTAGTAGTAGTAGTAGTAGTATAGTAGTAGTAGTAGTAGCAATAGAGTATAGTAGTAGTAGTAGTAGTAGCAGTAGTAGTAGTAGTAGTAGTAGTAGTAGTAGCAGTAGTAGTAGTAGTAGCAGCAGTATAGTAGTAGTAGTAGTAGTAGTAGCAGTAATAGTAGTAGTAGTAGTAGTAGCAATAGTATAGTAGTAGTAGTAGCAGTAGTAGAGTAGTAGTAGTAGCAATAGTAGTAGTATAGTAGTAGCAATAGTATAGTAGTAGTAGTAGCAGTAGTAGTAGTAGTAGTAGTAGCAATAGTAGTAGTAGTAGTAGTAGTAGCAGTATAGTAGTAGTAGTAGTAGTAGTAAATAGTAGTAGTAGTAGTAGTAGTAGCAGTAGTAGTAGTAGTATAGTAGCAGTAGTAGTAATAGTAGTAGTAGTAGTAGTAGTAGCAGTAGTGTAGTAGTAGTAGCAATAGTAGTAGTAGTAGTAGTAGCAATAGTAGTAGTAGTAGTAGTAGTAGTAGTAGTAGTAGTAGTAGTAGCAGTAGTAGTAGTATAGTAGTAGTAGCAGTAGTAGTAGTGTAGTAGTAGAGCAGTAGTAGTAGTAGCAGTAGTAGTAGTAGTAGTAGTAGTAGTAGCAGTATAGTAGTAGTAGCAGTATAGTAGTAGTAGTAGCAGTGTTAGTAGTAGTAGAGTAGTGTAGTAGTAGTGTAGCAGTAGTAGTAGTAGTAGCAGTAGTATAGTAGTAGTAGCAGTAGTAGTAGTAGTAGTAGTAGTAGTAGCAGTATAGTAGTAGTAGCAGTAGTAGTAGTAGTAGTAGTAGTAGTAGTGTAGTAGTAGTAGTAGTAGTAGTAGAGCAGTAGTAGTAGTAATATCATGTTGTGTAATGGTGACACTATATCACAGCTAAAAAAGGTTTGAGTCCCCTTTAAATGTTCAGGTACAAGTCAATACACTGACTTTGTTCATCTTCCACCCTGAATATGGGTTGGCGCTCTTAATTTTGAAAGTGCACAAGATTTGATGAATTTAAATTGTAGAGTAGTGCTCATTCCCATGGCTGCCATTGCTGATTCCTGTGCAGTTGTTGGAAGAAAGACTCTGAGCGCTCGTCTATTTTTAAGGTAGTTAAATATAAATGGATCGACTTGAGGCCATTATTCTGGTGATAATGCTCTCTGAAGTAGTGGCCAGTCCATAAATAGCTTGGATAGTCCCTTCAAATAGTTACCCTTGATTGGAAAAGCTGGCAAAGGCGGATC